>KK112877.1:415790-464230 GCA_000611955.2 Stegodyphus mimosarum
CGCTTATTATTCAAATTACATATGGGAAAACCACTAAAACTCCCATGCAGCCAAACCACTCGGCGTGATTTGAACACGTGTTCAAATCACGCCGAGTGGTTTGAACACGGCGTGAGTTTGATTGAACCACTCGGCGATTTTAAATCGTGTTAAATCGTTTCACCACTTTGTCGCTGTTAAGCATTCGTGGGTTAAAAAGGAGTAGCAGACGGTAGCATAATTTAAAAATGTATTATGACATTCTTGAAAAATTATCTTAAGCAATCAATTGCTTCCGAAATACGTAATACCAACAACCTTTGTTCAAAGAAAGGCCTTAATTATGCTTCAAACCGTATTTCTGTTAGACTACTACGTAATTTACAATTACATACCTTTAATAACGTTTTAGAAACAGTTTCGTGTCTGAGATATATTACATTGATATTATTTCACTAAGAAACTTTTCTAACATATTGAAGAGTGACTCATTGTCTAACAAAAATGTAAAGGCTGGTAGAAGGGACCGAAAAAACTGATTTTGTAATGGAATGTGCATCTAGAGGATGGTATAAAGCTGCATTGAGCAGTAGGAGAAAACGTTCTTCTCCTTAAATTGCCCTTTCTCGTGCGAATTCTGACTGTATGCATCGTTACATGAAAGCAGAAGTCTCGGATATGATTTTTATCTACAGGTCTGCAGCTAAAACGGAGAGGCTACTCAAAAGAGACACAGGAAATGATTACCGATTACCTCCTTTGGGAGCTCCTCCGTTTACGTCTGTATATAAAATACACGTTGGGTTGTTCTGCCTTCATATAACCATGCATATCGCTCGAAACCACACTGGGAATGACAATTTACGCCAGTAGAATGCTCTTACCTACTGCCTTACACCTAAACGCGCCATTTCAGCGCATACATTCTGTTACAAACGAAACGTAACGAAAGACTGCAAGTTAGATTGGAGTGTTACTGCTTAATAACTAGGTAAAATATAGCTTAATTTTCATAACTAAACTATTAAAATTTTAATCTGTTGGTCACAGAGCTTTAGTTACTGTTACTTTGTATGATCGAATATAATGTATAGGAGAAATTATAATACCCCAAAACAACGGAACCTGATAACTAACAATTGATACAATTTCGCTTGAAGTCTTCGGCTGAGACAGGGATGTCATAACAGACTGAGAAAAGATCCAACAACGCATTTATTCACTGCAAATTAAATTTTAAAATTAACAATAGCAGTTAAGGCAGCCGATTTTTATCTCCCACTAGTCTTTTCGCTTTAGCTAATTTCTATCATCTTCTGAAATCAACTCTCTCGCAAATAAAAGAAGCTACGTGTTAAACAAAAGGAAAAATAATTAGTTAAATGTTATAAACTTCTAAAAGTATTAACAGCATACAAACAACAAAAATCTTATGCAGACAATCGGAACTAATTACCAGTGTATCATAAATTTAGATTCTGGGTCATTCAAAATATTAAATCTGATAAAAGATTTCCAGATTTGGAAAATAAAGCTAGCTAAAAGTCTTAGACATTACTTTCGCATTCAATATCAATCTTGTCCATTGCATTGTAGAAATATTGCAAAGAGGAAACATACTTTCTTTTCTATCCTAACTCAATATGCTACGACTTTCGTTGAAGAATAACATCCGCTTATTGGCTTATTTTCTTTTTTCTTCACTAGAAAATATTAAGACCGGATTTTCCGATCGTAAAGGTTAAATTTCCCCGACGACTGAAGAGTAAAGCAAGTAAAAGAGCTTTGGAAAGGAGCTAAAGTTGGGTAGAATGAATCGATGTAATGGTTTGATACGATACTGAAATCCTCTTTCAGTTCTTTTTTTTTAAGAACATACAGATATTTATTAGAGCTTAAATTGCTTGGACATTGCGGAGCAAATGCTGCGTTTGAAGAAGCAATGGCTTCTTCCTACAAAAGTTAAGAGTATAAAAGTAATTGGGAGATAATCGTAACTGTTTTTTAGTTGGCATGGGCGCGAATATGTAGATTTAGTGTACAAATTAATACCTTGTATGTTTTCAGAAATTCTTTTCTCTATGAAATCTTTTGCAGTTTAACCTTTCTTCTGTTCCATTTAAATGACGTGGGAGTTAAGTTAATAATCCTGCCTGGACATTTGTTTGTTTTGTATTGTGGCGAAGGAAATGAGACATAATTGCCTAAAAGTAGTGATAACTTTGAGGAGGAAATTCGAAGCGAAGTGGTTCATATTTACTTATAACCTGAAATTAAAATTCCTGTTTTCAGTCCAGAGGACATGATATGCTTCATTTATCTTCCAAATTATAACAAAGTATGTCTTATTAATTATAAATATATCTTAGTAATATGATGAAGCATTGCGATATCTAAAGACTTCTCTAAACATTTGTACTTGTTCTTTCATTTTACATCTCATATTTTTACCAACAAATATCTCTCTTTTCAACGTTTTTTTCATTCATTGCACGAGAAATCTTGATGTATTCAAAACTTAGTAACCTTTATAGATATAACCACTGCCATGTATAATCGAGCATTTTATTCTTAGTAGAAACATTAGGTATTTTTTGAAAGCAGGAGAAATGAAAAATGAGCAATCCCCTCGCCGTAACTCGAACCACAGACCTCTCGAATACGAGCCGAGTGTTGTGGCCACTACACCACGAAGGCATGCTAAGAAGGTGGGAGAAATACCTTATATCTTTATCCGTTTCTGCTATTGAATATTTATATCATTAATACTATTTGAGTGAGACTGTTTTATAAAGGCGTTCCATTTTAAAGATGCCGTCACCCTTAAGCTGGCAAGCCAAATTTCGAAAAAAAACGTACACTTTTCAGAGTTCCTCACTCTTATTCTACTTAAAGTAAATATCGAAGAACTACTCAGAATTCCTAGCTCTCTCTTACGAAGTAAGTTGAACCTTCTTTTAATACTACTTCTTACTCAATTGCATTCAACATGATTCTAAAACCTCAGTGTAGTAGGGAGTTGTAAGTTGAAACAAGGAACGATAGGAAAGGTTATCCAGATTAAAATAACTGTTATAAAATTAAAATATACCTTACAACCTTGATTAGAATGCTCTGGCATAAACATGCTCTCACTCTTATGGAGATCAATTTCTGAATGAAAATATCAATATTTGCAAGGATCCGAGCACCTTTACTTCAGGGGCACTTCTGTGCGCATTCGTTTCAAAATTGAAATCGTGATGTAAGCGCAGATAGTACTTGCATGAGGATACATCGGCATAAAATTGCCTCACACTTTATGATGGTAGCTTTTTTCAAGTTAGATATTGATCTTCATGAGAAAGTGCACACACATTTACACCGAGGAAGGTTTTGTCTTTTCGAATTGTTATCGATCTGCATAAGAATGCGGAATCTTTTATAATGATGCATTATTATCAAGCCGTCCCAACCTATTATTTTTGGCTTTATTATAACTTCTACTTTCAACACTCTCACCATAAATATGCTGTGAATTCTTGAGTTTTTAAAGAACACTTCGCAGAGCATAAGCTGACCATGACACACTACTATAGTTTTTTATTGTTACAAATTTTCTTGCCAGTGTAATAGCCCTATCACGTACCCTATTTGTTGCTGGAACACTACATCGAAAGAAACATTTCTCGGAACTGCAGTACCGCGAAACGGGTTATCATCTTTACTTGGTAAACAGACTTGAAAGCCAAACAGGAATCAGTTATCGCTCAGATTGGCGAAAGAGACATTTGCTTTCAAATTCCGAGTATATACAAAATATATTTTGTAATTATGTTAATACTGTTGTCTCAATAACTTTTCAAAATGACATGTGTTTATTACATTACTTGTTACTTTTAAATTGTATATTTTTTTACTCCGATTCTTGTAATGATCTGTTGCATATATTTTTGTAAGTACTTTTACATCGTCCATTCAGTGGTTTTTCATTATTTCTGATTTTATTATTGTAAACAATATTTTGTATTCATATATTTATTTAATAACTTTTATGTACACAATATAATGTCATTTACTGATATATATTTTGTATTAAATATTATTTATCTTATCCCCAAAATGTTAAATATTTCGTAAAAGCTACTTGCTCAGTTTCTTTGTTTAAATTCCCAAGTTAATTACAAATGCAAAGGTTATGTGTAAGTGGGTGAATTTTAATGACTAGGCTAATGCACAAAATACACTTCAATTATTTTTCAGCTGTGTATTCTACATCCATAATAATGTGCAAAGAATACAGTTGCTGCCAATTACATAATCGTTACAGGAATTAGAAGTAACTTCAAATAAACTTTTTGGCAATGTTCATTTTTGTATTCATTCATATATATATATACATACACATCTAATAAGTCATATATTTACATACACATAGAGAAAGATGCGATGGTTTAGAAGTTGCTGATGTATGTTCATTAGTATTAATGTAATGAATAAGATTTACATTAATGAATGTATGTACAAATGTTTTTCATCGTTCACAATAATAAATCCATAAATTTCCAATGTTTCAATATGTAGCATTTATAGTAAAAATATAGTTCTTAATGTGATTATAATCTAAAAAGCATTTCATTAATAACATGAGGATAATCGCATACAAATTTAATGTGTATTCTCATTATTACATAGTCTATGTTTTAATAAATATACATAATCACTGATTATGCAATTTTAGTTTAAAAGTAATAAAAGTAATTAGCAGAAAAGTAAAGTCGCTCATATATAAACATATTTTTAAAAATTCTTCACCTTAATAAAAAAAATTGTATTATATAACAATAACATTCTCTTCACACGATCAGCGCGGAGTACGACGAACTTTTGGCGACGAATAATTTGTAAACAAATCATCAGAAATAGCACTCACCACCAAGCACATCATAAAATATTGTCTACTCTGAAATTTCCACAATTACAAATTTAATGAATATATAAACATTTAAAAATGATTTAGGCAGTTATACTACAACAAAACAGCAATATATATATAATATATATATATATATACAGTTTTTTCCGTATTTCTTCAATTAAATCGGCTTCTGTTTTCACCGTCCAAGATTTCACGAGAGCCATCGCCATGTTGAAAATTACCCGGGATCCTTTAGAAGCAGAACTTACATCTGGTTGGTTGATCTCTACGTGGAACACGGCTCCAGACGAAACATTTTCGGGAAAGTTTCAAAATGTTTCGCTAGCCGGGACATGTTTCGCCTAGCTAGACGAAACATTTATCGGAAACCTCCCGTTTAAACCAGTGCTACTAGAATCTTGTTTCTCGGAAATGTCTCGCCTAGGCGCGGGCGTCACTAGAAGTGATAGTCCCTTAACTTTCTGCTAGCTGCGATTGTTTCGCAAACACTTAGCTGGGAATGAGAGAAAACTTAATTAAGCGAATTAAATTTTTACTTCGCACTCTATTTAATTTGAACACGAGTTTTGATTACCCGCAAGCTAGCAGAGTTCTCTTCTGTTAAACTTTGAGTTCGTGTAAATCATCAGATCGAGGTGCTAATATATAGTTAATTTTAACCTTTTACTTTACGTATGATGCTTTTAATTAGAAGACAGACGAGATATAAAGGCGTCTACAGTCTCTTCGGTTACCGAAAGGTAGTTTAAATTAATTAGCATAACTGTATATATTAATAGAAAATAAAATTAACATCTCCGACACGACAGAAAGTAGAATTTCCATTTAAAAACACTTATTGTTATGCGATGCATAAATACTTCCGAGGTGTATAAAATACAGCGTATAATAATTGCCATTTCAATGCAAAATGGAAACTAATTACCGATTGGCTGGATACCATATTCATATCAATATGTTTTAACACTCAAAAGTTCGCTTCCTAAATACTATTTTTATCTTTCTGTACAAATATACTTATTTTTAAATTTTGCATGCTTTAAGCTTTTATTAAGTTGACATAAATACCTCTCCCTCGACAATTTTTATTGGATCTATCATAGGTTTATTGATTAAGATAAAGAACTTGAAGGTTATCCGACTAAGAAGAAGAATGCCTATGTTGGGGATATTTTAGATATTTTAGAGGAATCAGGATTGTCTTCATATTACACATGAAGAAAACCATGAAAGCACCCACTCGGGATACCAATTCTCTTAGATTTACACTCAGTTAGAACTGCCAGTTTTCAAAATTTTTATCAGCTGTCCCAATAGTGGATTGGGATCTGTCAAAAATTACTCTAATTGGAGATATTAAAAAATGGAGTTATAAATTATCAAGAAATGAATTTGTTTCTTTTAAATTCAGTTGTTGACGTACTTGGAGAACTTTGAGAAAGGGCAATTTTCGAAATCTTGTGGAGCACAAATTAAAATTAATTCTAATGCCTGAAGAAATGGCAAAACCTGAACTGCAGAATATTGTGATTTAAAACATTATTGTATTACTGTATATTTATGCGATAGCTTGCATGTCCCTTTTAAATATCTTATTAAACGTTGCTAAATATTTTTTTCAAAATTAATGGAGAAATTTGAACATTAGTACGTTAATTTAAAAAGCAAAGACAATTCATTTTCTAAAATTAATAATGAGTTCTAAGTCATTGCTTCTAAATTAAATAAAATATGCTTATTTGCCACTTGAAATGTAAAAAAAACTTTCACTTAAGATTATTGCTTGACAGAGGTCTAATTTTATCAATCACTGGAGTTAAAATTATCCTTATACCTATTACACTTAACAGAACAGAAACTTAAAGATCTAAAATAAAATCAGAACGCAAGTAGATGAAATTTTAAAAGCAACGCGAACTATCGATAATTCTTGATAAGCAGTACTGCAGATGTAGCTAGATGATTAATTAAAAGTAAACACGCAAGGGGTTATTCGTTTGTGAAGATTTGTTTCCTTGCTTATTAGAGGAAAGAGCTGAAAACTGTTGGAACTACACATGTAGAATGTCCATTCTGTTTGGAATGTGTTCCTGAAACTAATAAGCCCGTGGTTTTTATCTACTCTGTTACTGTCAGCAGAAACAATTTGCTTCTTCATAATTAACACAGATAAAATATATTACAATAACTAAATGGAAAAATTTATCTGCTATTCGAAACGTCTGCTAAAAAAACTGAACTGCTCTTTTAAAAACTACATGTTCTGGACTGGAAATTTGTCTTCTGAATGATACTCAGCTAGATAAAAGTTTAAGAGGTTTAACATATTTGTGTGAGAAAGAAAATCTTAAAAAAAACAGAGAGAGAAAGAACTTACTTTTTTCCATGAACATTATAATTTTTTGCATTGCTCTTTTAGAAACATTAAAAAGCTAAATTAGTTTGCATTCGAGTGCTTTTAATGCTTTTGAGAAAGTTTCTACATCAGTACTTTAACTATCATTCAAAGGGAAAAAGTTCATTAAGAGATATCATCAGTTCAATTAACAATCTACGAGCATCGAAGGAAACAAAAAAAACTAAATTTGAAATGGAGAGCCTACTTTTTATTAGTTTTCTCTTTTTTCGCGTCTGGAGGGAATTTCACTTTTGTTGAAAGTTGAGAAATGACCTAAATGTTAAGGTTGCGAGAGTTGCACCATAAAGAAAGGATAGAGATTAATTAATGCTTAAGCTTTGCGTTCGAGGCATTACTAAATCACGGAAAATGTAGTACCTCACTAAACTTCTCCCATGTTTATAAATGGAGAGAGTTTTAAACAATACTTTGTTTAAATTATGGTAAATCAGAAGAAAGTTATTAAAAATTGATTTTTTGGCCTATTTTGATTGCTATTGCAAATTAGTATAGACATGAGTGGAAGAAGACTTGGAAAACCCAACTTTCTTTGGCAAAACAAAACATTTTTTCTTAGCTTTACAACTGTGATGGTCATTTTATACCTCAGAGATCAGTTTAACCTTCGTTTTAAGGCAATTCTAGTGTTATTTTAAACTGCTAGCCGCATTATACCTTATGTTTAGCAAATATTTATGAAAATATTACCAAATAATATGCACCGATTATTTCAAGATTCTTGTCATTTTACTATCAAATAACCATTGTAAACGTTTTTCAGGTCAAACAATGTAATAGCTGGATTACTGGATTATTTACATTATGGCAAAGTACCTGAGGATTATCGGCCTATAATTTGGCATGCATTCGCCGTTAACCTTTTAAAAGAATCTGGCTTGTTATGTATTTCATTACGGAAAAATCTATGTACCAAAGATAAGGCAAACAAAGCAAAATGTCTTTACTCGAAAAGTGTATTTCCTTAAATCTTAAGATTTAAAATGCAATTTAAGTTAATAAGAAATTTACGTGAGCTTATGCAAAGAGTAAAATAATCGAAAGCAATAAATCACAATGTAATATTTTTAACAAATCTTTTAGATGAATCTAAAATAATTAAAAATGGAAAGATGCATACGCGATCAAAAATCCACCATCAATGATAGAGAATTTTGCTAACCAAGCTTCAAGTTGAAAAAATAAAGCTCATGGGATTTACTCGGTCCACTGATCACCACTTGGCTGCCGTTGTTTTAAACTGTAAAGATATCTTAAGATAATGGTGAGATTTAGGGTAATTTTCGATGTTTTAAGTCGTTTTTTAAACTTCGATCAGAAATTCAAATTTTCCTCCGTGATTCAAAATTTGAATTGATAAAATGGTTTATTTAATGAATCATATTTCGCGCGTTTAGCATATTTAGATGATAATTTTAGAAAGTTAAATGAATTAAATTTATAATTACGAGGACTAAGCGTTAATTTGTTTACCATTAGAGATAAAATAAATGCAATGATAAAACCCTCGAGCTAATAATATTTGGGTAATAATATTTTAAGCTTTTTACCACTTTCAGAAAGTTTCTAACCGAAAATAATTCCAAAATAAAAGAAGAATTAGCATCGGATATTAAAAATCATTGTTTTTCACTGATAAATAATTTCAACATGTATCTTCTCAAGGATTATGAAATCGAAAATTTTATTCGAAATCCATTTTGTTCAACTGTACCTGAAATTTTACCTCGTGAAGAAAACGAACAATGATAGAAATTTCCTGCGATCGAACACTGTAACTGAAGATTTCAAAAATAACATACTTATTAACTTTTGACTGAATCGAAAAAAGATTTTAAAGCCATTTTAAAATCATAAAGCTGTTGAATTTTATTGCCTTTTTGCCCAACCTATTTGTGTGAGCAAGGATTTTCTTCCATGTTATATTTGAAAAATAACTACAGAACAAAATTAAACGTGGATCCTAATTTACAGTTAAAACTAAGTGAAATAATACTAGGCATAAAGAAAGTGATTTCTGTTAAACAGGCCCAAATTTCACACTAAATTTTAGAATTAAAGTATTATAACTTAAATTTTGAAAATTAAATTGGTGAAAATTTTAATGTAATATTTTTATGTGTACATATTTAATATAAATAGCCTATAAGTTGCTCAAATGGCAAAATATATTTTTTAATATTTCTATTGAGAAACTGAAAAATAATCATTGAAAAATATAGTGATGGTACTAAAGTTTTTCAATTTCTGATTAGATCATAGGCGTTAGTCAAAGGGTTAAGAACCGCTGACGTAGATTATTCTACAGCTAACTGCTTTTCTATAACAAAAGAATTTCCGAAATTTTTTTATGTTCCGAAAGTCCTTTTTTTTATGTGTTCCTTTCATGTATATCTCTTATGCGTTCTTTCATGTCTAACTTAATTCTTCACATACGTATAAGGCTTAAGACTTAGTAGTATCGAAGCTCCAGCGAAGACTCTTAGGTGAAGGAAAGTAATTAAATAATATAATCAGTAAAACAATAAATAATGAAAATAAAATTATTTATAATGTAAAAATTCAAATAAAATTTAATAAAGTTTTTTTTAATCAAAAGGGGCAATTTGCCCTGAAGGACTATTAATTCCGTTTTAGCATTTTGCGTCGAAAACTATAAGCGGCGAATCACTTTCCAGATTGCTGCCACCAAACATTATCGCCCTGCATTACATTTAAAGAAATTAAAATGAAGAATCTGCATGAATGTACGTATGTATCTCTCATTTTGATAAAACAACGGTACCTAGAGCCATCAAAATTTGAATAGCATTATCTTCCATAGAATACGGGCATGTCGAAACCCTAATTTGAATTTGTAATTAGTTTTATTATCACTTTCATATTTTGCAACACTTCAACGAATTTTTGATTAAAACCTAAACGATTTCGAAGCGAGCAGCAGCAACACTGTACGAAAACAAAACATTTTTATCTCCAGTTCGAGAGACTATGTGTCGGAAATTCTAAAAATATGCTCATTTTAAAATTATTTTTTGATATTGCTGTTGAACTGAATTTTATGGTCTGAGTACGGAGAACATGACATTTAATAAATAAAGGTAACACACAAAAAGTTAAAAAATTCCCCTTTGGACGTACTTTAAAATCTGAAACCTTTCAGAATTTTTGTATTTTATAGTTGCGATTTAAATATAAGCATTTTTTTTTTGAAAAATTGGTAAAACTATCATAAAACCTTTATGAACTGATAAAACAAAGTGCGTGAATCAATAATAAAGTAAAATAGAAATCAAATGAAATAATAAGCTAATCATAGTAACAAGATAAAGTACCAAAATACTTTAAACGTTATCTTTGGAGGCCAGACACGGCATCACTTTTTGTTTGCTTTCTAATCCTTAAGAAGCTTTCATGCCTAGATGGATAAAAACCACACAATTTCCTCTACAAATAGCACTTCATAGGCGGTTTTCTTTCTCTGTTGCACAAGTTTTCTCTAGTGTTGAAATACCGGCCATAGTTAAAGCATAAAATATAAATGTTTTAGATGAATGTAAAGTGATAAATATCTCAGCAGGATATTTAAATTGTATACAATGCCGGACTTATGGAGCCGGAATATTTCATTGAAATAGCATTTACTACGCATGCTTTTAAGATTAAACATCAGTGTACTTATTTAATGATAAGAGAGATATCTGATATAGGTACATCGTATAAAAATTAATTGCTTTCCAGTAATATGTGTGAGCTGCCGACAGATGGCGTTGTAAGAAAGCCGCCGTTAGAGCGTATAAATTGAAAAGCGTCAGACAGAAGAGCGTGAATGAATGTAATAAATAACAATGTATTATAATTCCCAGCATACAGCTGGATGTACCTATGCAAATAATTAGTTAGTTAATAAATCTACTTTAATAATAATATGTGCTACTCTGATGAGTGAACTACATCACTAGCTAACATATGGAACCTGCTATTAGAATTTAAATAGTCTTTCATACACTGGACTGTACTCAGGTTATTGCACTGCATATGGCACAAAGAGAAGAAGCTGATATTGATCAAAGTATCAGTAGGAATGTAGTGCTGAATTATTCTATTAATTTAAGGAAATTTCCCGATATTTAGCATGCCTAGGTAGCTATTTAATTACTGTGAATTACTGGAAGGAGAGTTAACTGAATAGGAATACTTTCAGGTATACTAAAATGTTGTGCCTTAAGAATGAGCAAGATGTTATCAAAAGTGATTTCATTGGTAAGAAACAGACGTTAAAAACAAAAACCATAATATTGCGAAAACGAAAAACCATAACAACCGAAATTTGCAACATGCTACTGTTGTCAAAAAGTATTTTGATGAAGAAAGCATTATTTTCTTTATCATACATCTTATTCTTATTGAAACTTCAAAACTATTTCATGCTCCGTAATTTAAAATCTCATCTTAAATGCAATTGCTCCACCAACAGCCAAGTAATTAAAACCTCTGAATACTGGAAGCTCGGTCCATGTTAGAGCCCAGGTAAACAGGCCGGTTGCATAGTTGGTTTTTGTAGCTTTCTATGTATTTAACATTAATATGAGTCAGTGTTCCTTAGAAAATCTTCCAATCTATCCTATCTACCGAAGGATCCTCCCTCCCCTAGGCAAATAGCCCTTGTGTGGTTTGACATAATCAAATAACTTTAAATATAATTATTTTAACAGCATTCAGGAAACTGCATAAGAGTGTTCCGTTGATGAATTCTACAAATAAATAAAAAAAATTATATGAAAGTACCAAACGATCCATATTACAACGATTCCTTTTCTTTGGAAAGTTAAAATATACGAAACGTTTGAAGACCAAAAGTGAATTATCGCTATGTCTTGCAAGGTATCATAGAGACTGAGAAACGGAGTAAAGGACCCTTTATTTAACTCGAATGAAAGTTAACAGAAATCATCATTCGTGCTTCCAAATACAGCCAGAAAAATCTCTTAAATCAAAGATGATGAATTCGCTTAACTAAGTAAAAATAAGTTAAATCTGCATCATTGAAGGGTGCTCAGATGGGCGGGCAGTTGTTAAGTAAAACCCTAGGTGTTGATTCTTCGCTGTACATGAGCCCTAACGGTGGGAATTTTTTCGAACTCCTAGCATACGCTGAACATCCTTTGCTCTTTTCCATGCCCACTGGATTTTTTTCTTTACAGCTGCTTTCTTGGCATTTTGTCCCTTCTCGATTGTGGATATGCCCTTATTTTCTTTAGTTCTTCCTCGGTCTTGTTTGCTCCCCGTCTTTTCCTATTCAGTGTTCTCTGCCGCTGTTACCCGCTGGCTTCGTTTTTTCTTGTTACTCTTCCTATAAAATGTGTTCGAATATTTGCCTCTTCTACCTGTCGTGGTAGGGCTTAACGTGATCTATGGTACCCACTGTCTGTTCCTCGTTTCTGTCTTTTAAATAAACTACTGTTTCTCGAATTCTTTCAATTAAGTATCGGTTTTGAAATCGTGGACAAAATTTAACTACCCTGCTTCCCCGGCTCATGATAACGAATCCAGCCTTGAGCATTCATCTCCCATCTTGCTCCACTTTCCGTCAAAATACAGCTTATATTTTCCCTCGCCATATCCGAATTTTCCACTGCTTCGTTTATTATCTATCGTACATCTCTGATTTGGAGCTCTAACGCTCTCTTTTGCACAAAGAATAATTTATCCAGCGGCGTAATTAGCCTTTCGGTCTAAGAATAGTTCTGTTGGAGTTTTTCCTGTAGTGTCATGCTTAGATGTCCTTAAGGCAAATGCTAACTCATTGATCTCGCTAACCCAGCGCTTATGATGGTATTTCCTGTAACAACGTATAATTTTAGCAATGTTATTATTGACACACTCTGCTTTGACTGTGGCCCATAAGGCCCCATCTCATAATGTGCTTTTCATCCACATAATGAGATGTCGTATGCCGAGTCGTCGCATAATTCCTCAAACATTTGTCTAATAAACTGCTTTCAACTAATGATAATTACTTTTAACGGAGTTCTGTATTTTAAGATCTATTTATTAAGAAAGAATCTACAACTATTTTAGAAGAGGCTCTGCTTATGGGGGACTATTTCTACTCACTTAAAGAAGAGGTTTACAGTAAGGAGTAAATATTTGGGAAAGTCAACGTTTAGGAACGTTGCGTGTATGCTATTTAAGTAAACGTCCGGTCTATATTATTTAACTGACAAGTACGGCACGACCTGACATACGCACTTACAAACTTTTGCATAGGAGAAAATACACCACCTCGCGACTGTTTTCCTTACTACTATTTCTACTGTTTTTCTTATTCTCAGGTGACGAAAACTTGGCGAATTGTGTCATTCATGTAGAATGTTTAACTCGCTGAGATAATCTGTCTAAGTTCGTAATTTTGATTTTTAGATTTCCAATAAAATAAAGAATTGTTGATAAATTCATAGTTCTCAGCTCTGTTTCTGACCGCCGTAATATTTGAATGCTCAAAATGATCCGGATCCTCCAAATAAGAATAAG
Organism: Stegodyphus mimosarum; assembly: GCA_000611955.2. Lineage (NCBI taxonomy): Eukaryota > Metazoa > Arthropoda > Arachnida > Araneae > Eresidae > Stegodyphus > Stegodyphus mimosarum. The sequence continues at coordinate 429,638 of KK112877.1, forward strand.
TACTCTTAAATTCGGGATCTCTTTGCGATTCCTGTCTGCTAGTTTCGCATAGTCGAGGATCTTGGCCGTAAGCAGAGCATACTTTATTGTATTTTCTTCCTCGACCAATTTTATTCTTGACAGTCTATCCGCCATGGTATTTTCCTTTCCGAGAGCATGTTTAATACTTAAGTTGAATTCTTGAACTTTAAGTGCCTTTCTAATCAATCTTGGCGATAAATACTTTCCCGAATATAAACGCCCTACGGCCGCATATCAGAATAAACTATAACAGGCGCTTTGCCAAAGTAAAATCTGAATTTTTGCACTGCTAGCAGGACTGCGAGCGTTTATCGCTTAGTGGCACTGTAGTTCTTCTGTATTGAATTGAGAGTTTTACTCAGATATGCCACCGCTTGACATTCTTGTATGAGACAGCACCTTCTGCGTAATCAGAGGCATCTGCTGAAAAGTGGGTGTTCTGCATAAGCCAAATAGCATTCTCAAAAAGGTTTGAATGCCAGATGTCGTAATGAATGCGGTTTTAGGGACGTCTTTAGGCTTCACGCTGATTTGAAAACAGCCAGATGCTATATCCAACGTCGTCATGAATCGGGTTGATTTTATCCTCTAAATAATCTCTTCACTTATGGACAGCGGACAAACAAGATAGTTAATTAAACTGTTGAGTTATCTCTAGTCAACTACTAAACGCCATGCTTTGTGGTTGGCAGGTGGAAGATCATTTTACATTTTACACGGCACCGGGCTAGCACAAGGACGGCTTCTTTGCGTTATATTTTTTTTAACATTTTTGGATATGGTCCTCAAGTATTTTCTCTTTTGTTTTATCAAAATGATAAGGTTCACACTTCGCTGAGATCGTGATACCCGTACCTAGATGTGTATCGTGATTTACAATGTGGGAACAATCATCGAATAAATTTGAAAATTGACTTACTACAGTTACTACAGTTCTTATAATTTTTCTTCTCTTCCAGTCCCAAGTCATTCAAGTCAATTTTCGGTTACTACGTCCGTCTTTCATCCACCTTATTCATCTCCAGCTGTAAAATAAAATCTTGAAAATTAAGTTGAGCCTCTGCCGCCTTCAAAAAACCTGAGCCTAAAATTACAGCAGCTTGAAGATTTTTCACAACAAAAAAATAACTTTTAATTGTTCACCCTTCACTTGTATGTGTAACAATAGCTTACCTATGCGTGTACACTGCTTGCCTTGAGTGGCAATAACTTTTGCCCCTCTTAAATTAAAAATTTCTGTATTTTTTAAAATATTTTTGCAAAAATGGTTTCGGAGGCAAGGAGCTTCAGTGAGCTCTGGTATCGATCAAGGGTTCTGCAGGAATATTATTTAGTAATATCTGCACAACTGGCAACTCCAAATATTTCACTATGACAGTATTCAATTGAAATTTTGAGGAATTTTGTTGATTCCGGCGTAACTGTACCCCCATATCTTCAGTACCCGTCATAATTTAAATTTTCCATATTATTTTCCCCTGCTCTTCTTTTGCCCTTTTTTTTCTTGACTGCTGCTCGCAGTTGAATCCTCTCCCCTTTTATCGAAGTGCCCTTTCTGGTCATAGTGTGGCCTTCGCTGAGGCGCTGGCCTAAAACCTTTGGCCATTTGGTCTCTCGCCATACCCTGTCAAGATTGCTTTTTCTGCTACACGTCGATTTTGGAACTTAGGTACTAATTCAAACAGATATTCCAAAATCTTTGGATTGCGGAGGTGTAAATAATCTTGTATTTAAGGCAGTAACTCGGTGAAATAATTTGGATTACTTTTTCATCCGGCTTCTTGCAGTCTGACAAATTAAAAATCTGAATTTTTCATGAAATTACTTGCGTTAAGTCTTTAATCTGGAATTTGATAAATAGCTTGGATTCGAGCTTGGCCCTATTTTCCGCTATGGGGAGTGCTTCCATGAGAGCCCTTTCAAAATTTTCAAATTTGTATGTAGGGCTCCAGGCTCTCTCAACACACATTTTCCGATTCACTCATACCATGTGGAAACCTAGCTTCTAAGTCCGGCCGTAGAGATAGTGAATTCTTGTGCCTCTGGCACTGAATGCAGTAGAAAATGGGAATTTAGCTGTTCGAGAAAATTCATTGGTGAGATTTTCCTATTGAAGGTGGCTGCAAGTTTCTTGGCATCCATTTGTGGTGTCAATGATAAATAAAAATTTCTTTACAGGACTAGCTGTAGAACATAGGACGTTGAAAGGGACGAACTAAATGTTGCAGTTTCTTGAAACATTATTCTATTCAATCTCCGGAAGCCACTATAATGTTTAGTTTTCTTTGGAAACATAAAATGTACGAAACATTTGAAGACTAGAAGTGAGGTATAGTTATGTCTTATAACGTACCATAGAGACAGAGGAAGGGTGTAAAGTACCCTTTATTTAACTCAAATGAAAGTTAACAGTACGCACTACTTGTTCTTACAAATACAGCAAGCAATTGTGGCTTAAATCAAAGATAATGAATTGACTTATTTAAGTAAAAATAAGTTAGCCTAACGGCTACACAGTTCAATTAACGGGCAAGTTGACTCTGACATAAACGTCTGCGTGACAAGCCTAATGGCAAGAATAATGGAACACCACACAAAACTTATGTTAATGGAATTGAAGTTAGCAACGTGGCCTTCAGCAAAGAGAATACGTGCTGATTCTACCCTCTAACACTTTTCTTTAAATACTAATTTCTTTCTATCCCATTTAAGTATCACGCGAGCTAGAAATTTACACTCTGGCAGGAAAATGGAATTGAAGAGGGTATAAAAATCCATTAACACAAAATAACTGGTTAAAAACTAAACGAGACCTTGCAATATCATTAATAACTGCAGGAAAATATATTCTTCAGAACTTGCTTTTATTAAAAACTAGTCTTAAAAGTTTGTAAACGCAATGTTTGCATAAAATGATAAACATAACGAGGCTGTAATTACTAGAATTAAAAATATACGAAAATTGGCATAAAGTGATTGCTGATTTAGCGACATGGATGTCTATGTATAGAAGTCTGCTGTAATAACACGGAAATCTGCACATACTTCTACAAAAAGTCTATACACTTGAATGTCTTTGGAAATCAACATCTGCATATAAACTGCCATGGGCGGTGTAGTACGCCACTCTTGTTGGCAAACGGCCTTTTTTAGCTTCGGGCAGTAGCAAATAAAGGGCGAACATAGATTTTATTATTCATGTGAGCCTGGAGATTACATTTGAGAAAGCATAACTATAAGAAAAGAAGAACTTTGTTTTAACATTAATAGCCACCTCTCTGTTCACATGGTAACAATATAACTGATTGCCAAAGCGTTGGACCCACGTTCTAAAAAGGATGCTTGTGGTGTACAGGCACCTGTACAGAGGTTTTACAGCATGGGAGCATGGAGTCGAGTGAAAACTCGCCTGAAAAGGTTGATGGCAGGAACAAATAGGTAAGTGACTTCCGGAACCATTCTCCATCAATTAGAACGGTACTAGGCATACCTGTTCCCTATAAATACCTGAGACCTGCATCAGTTGCAGTGCAAATCTTTCTTGTTGGATCATGTTTATTTCGTGAACCCAATCTAGATTATGTTCAGATCAGGAGGGTATGGGACATCAACAACATTAATAACATGGTAACCAGAAGTCTTGTACGGATATAAACAGAAGCGTATTTTTCTTCACAAAAATATTATTATAAGTGTTTCAACTCTAATAAAATAATCTGCAAACTAAAAATAACATGCAAACTCTGAGATAAAGTACAAATAATGCTAAGAAATATAATCCATAAATGTGTTTTAGCAAAATAGTTTAGTTACTACAGGTAGTAATTTAAAACCTGTTAATAAATTAAAACAAAGAATAAATGCGTTAGTCAACTTTCACAATTATTCACTTTTATGCAAGTTCTCTCTCATCGCTCATTTTGAACAGTTTTCACCAATGAATTTATTTTACTTCAAATGCAAACATGACGCCTAATTCTTCACATAAATCCTACAAAAATATTTTCCATTTTTCCCTTACGAATCCTTATCTTTCGAACATTTTGCTAGAAAACGCCCACCTAACGATTAGAGAGATGTATTTTTATATTCTGATAGAAAATGAAGTAAAATATAAAAATTAAGAAATAAAACAGCATGTTAATTTTAAGTGTTTGTTTTCTAACCATAATATACACCTATAAAAATAAAAGTGAGCATGATCCACCTCCTTCCTCTCCCAAAACTTTGGGTCAGATGTCTTATGTTGAAGTTAATCAAATAATAATAAATGTCTAAAACTGCTATGTCAATTTGTAACAAGAATAAAGGCCTAATTTCTAGGGAAATTTAAAAAGAAGTAGAAAATGTGGATATAACAGCAATGAAAGCAATAAATGTCCCGGGATTTAGGATTATTCAGAATAGCAAATAATTTAATTGCATATAATATTTAATACATGAATATTGATAAATTTCATGTTTAAAGGAGTTTGATAAATTGTAAAATAAATTTAGTGTACAGCCATTAATCTACTGTGTTTCATTTACTTCTGTAAAAATACATAAATTCTAGAATATATTTTATATTAATGAATCTATTTTCTTATGATTTGGAACTATACTATCACTTCTTTTCGTTAGCTCTCACAAGGATGTAAATGACTTACACGTATCCCGGGTCTGATCCGAAGTCCGAAGTCTGAAGACAGCTCGCACAACGTAGTACTTTGCTGTCTGCCAGCTCTCCTACAGTAGCTATTCGCCATTTTACTAACTGAAATAGACTGCACACTTAATACTTTCAACGTTTCCTGTCTCCTGCATAGAGCTAGAGAAAATTTAGTTTGAGTTTAGACAATAAACTCTCCATTTCTCAGCTGTTATTTCATAATGGAATGAAAATTCAGCTCTGTGTATTGGTAGTACTGAAGAACTTGAAGAGCTTGAAGAACTTAGTAAGGGCTAAAGAACTTGGTAGGGCTGAAGAAGTTCTGTGTCTTGGTAGAGTAGGAGAACTTTAATTAATTTACAGATACTACACCTATAAAGTAATATAAGCAAAAGCACTGCTCTTTGTGGTTAAAATTGTATTCTTATTCTGAACGCTGATTCTTTGTTAATTTGCTTAACCAAATGAGACCATTCTCCAAATCAAACTGCTTAAAATTAATATTACTTCCCTCTTCATTATAATATAAGTTATTCTTCTTACCTCTCGTTCTTATATTTTTAACTGCTAGTAGATTAATAGTAATTTGCAGTTAACCGTAAACGTTGTCGCTTCATTTTATCCTGATTAATCGGGAACCTATTTTATTCTTATTTTTATAAGTTTCTGAATATTGGTAGTTTGAAGTACACGGACCATCGTAAAAGACTCGCTGGTTTAATGGAATTGCTTGGTTTTCCCCATGTGTAATATTAATGGGAATTAATTACCTTCACACAGTCCAGCATGCAGAAATCTCTATTAAGTCAGATAGCCGTGATATGCTTTGACATAATCAAACTGACAATCAATCGCCTTTTACATTCATGACCACCTGCGCATATTTATATTTGTAGGTGGAAATAAAGGATTGATTAGTTATAAAAATACTGCAGGTAAAATATTGTTGTTATGTACAAACCTTCATCTGAAAGTGAACTCTTGACTGTTCTACAATGATAGAGTTCTACAATGAACTCTGACTTGTTGTCTACAATGATAGCTTAACTCTTAAATCTTCTTAACACGAATTAAAATTTAAAGTGTCTTTCAAATGATATATAGCTATTAATATTAACCCATTGCTATATAATCAAACCAAAAAAATGAAATCACTTTTTGAAAGCATCGTCTGAGAGAATTTCTAGCTTTATTTCTAATATTTTATAAGTATATTGGCTCTGTGTAAGCTAGTAGATTTTATCGCAACGGAGAAATTTACATTTTTGATTTGTTTCATGGTTGGTTTAGGATCAATCTTAATAATCATTTTCTAATGAGAAGACACTTATCTTTAAAATGAAGAATTAACGTATTTATTAGGATTTCGACTAAACAAACTGAAGTGTATTATAAAACAACAGGGAAGAAATTAAATGAAAGAGAATTAAAATTTTCGGAAAGGTTTAAGCAGATGCTGACTGAAGATTAAAATTTTCGGAAAGGTTTAAGCAGATGCTGATTGTAGATTAAAATATAAATGAGTAAAATATCTAACAGTGACAACATGAGTAAATTTAGTTTTAAACTAGTTTACTGAACCGAAAATAAGTGATTTGTTGTTCTTTAAGAATAGTTTCCTAGCATTCTTTACTTTACCACACTTTTGCATAAATAAAGAACATAAATCAGGTTTCGCTAAAGCCAGTACAATACAGATGTATTTAGCAACCAAGAAATCACTTGAGGGTTATCTGCGTTGGAAAAACTTATGAGAGACAAAATTTCCCATTTAAGCAATTTAAGCAACTCATACTGTAGAAAAATGACCGTGAAAGATACTGCTAAAGCTTTCATTGAAAACGAAAAGAAATGCATGTCAACTTCCAAAGAGATGATATGAAACTTCCTTATAGTAACAGAAGACCTCATTTATTTGCACCTGAATACGCTGAGACTTCATTTGAAGTTGATAATATTAATTTGACATCATCGCCGGACTAATATCTAGTTTTAACTACTTTTAAAGCTAAGCACTTTTTCTTGTCAACAAGTGAGCCACTGGTAGAAGCATGCGCTAACGAAAACGTTTGTACAGATTACTGGGCAATTCTTCTAACTTCTAGCTGGACGTCCCACTAATAACACCAGGATAGGGTAGACTGGGAACCGAAACTTTGCCTGTAGATTTACAGGTTTTGCTCCGTCGCACTGTTGTTTTGGCACATCATCCATCACGGGGCATACTGCGCCTCGCCTCGGGAATCATCTCGGCAAGGAATCCACTACACTGTGTGCAGTGTTCTCAGCTATCTTGTACGCGGCGTCTTCTTTATGCTACCGTTCTCCAATTACACTGGTCTCGATTACCAATGTTGCCGGTCTCTGGCTACATGTTGTCAGTCTCCGATTGCCAGTTACATCACGACAGCACGCACGGGGGAAGACAGTAATTATTTTAGGTTATTTATTATAATAAAGGACTACACAGCTACCAGGTCTACCAGCTGCCAAGTGTTAAAGGAGCTGAATACCGGCAGTTCGACTCGGTTTCCGATCTATGTTACACGCTTATTGCATGTGAAATTTCGCAGTTTTCTCCACGTGCGGCGTCAATGAAAGTCAGATTCATTTAAAAAGTATTCCATGAAGGCATCTTTTTCTTAAACAGATAGAGTTAAAATGATTTACTGCAATCTAAACAATCTAGCCGTTTGCCCTTTGCTTTCAGAAAGATGCATCATGGGAAGCTTTACTAGAGAAAAAGGTGCATGGGTAAAACAATGAAATATGGGTAAATTACGTTATATACACAAAGTTCATTCATAAAACTATGAAACTCACATGCACCAATTGAATGAACATAGAGATCTATTATTTTCACACTCAATGAGTATCCAGACCCTAGAAGAGAAACTCGGGAATGAATATCAGTGTTTTGTGGTAGAACAGGTCTTATCTCTTCAGTTAGTGAGAAGCCTAAATAATGAATAAACAAGCCGCGTTGAGCAAAATAAAAGTCATTTAAAAATTATGTGAAAAATTTTCCCAGTTTAAAAAAAGACTGAAATATAATTAATGGTTATTTGGTATACGGGAACACAGATTTACTAGCCGAAGTACATTAATTATTTACATCTAATGGTTAGGCGTCCTTTATTATCGTAGTCTTTTGAACCAGGGCAATTAGGCTCACTTCATCAACTTTCCACAAAAGCCTAGTTCTCTACAGACGAAAAAACGAACAAAAGATGGCATCCTGTACCTCAGATTTATATTTTTTCTCCTCCTATGACACTGGGTTTTAACGGAACTGGTGATGTCTGTTAATGAATTTTTTCCCCCGATACTGTAGTTCGAAGACTGAAGTAGAATCCTTCGGAACGTTAAAAAAGTTAAAAGTGTTGAAGTGAAATGTTCATGAAAGATTCTTTTTCCCTAGAGGTTTTCTTTCTCACACAAATGTGTTACACTTTTTTAACTTTTATCCAGCGGATTATTATGCAGAAATCAGCTTCGAGTCAAGATCTTGTAGTTTCGAAAAGATCATTTCAGCTTTTCTTTCAGCAATAAAATTTTTTTTAGAGGTAGATCCATTTTTTGTGAAACATTGCGTGTCTTTTTATTTGTTCTTTGCTGATACTAAAGAAGCAAATGCATCGGATTTCCAGCTAAATTTCTTCTGTGGCTGATTTCTAATTAAAACTCTTGAACTAAATGAGAATATAAATGTCTGCAATATTTTTTGCTGATTCTGAAATAGCAAAGCTCAAAAATTACATTTAAATTGCTCCTTTGGCAAATTTCAGATTAAAACACCGGAGATACGTGTGAGTGTAATAAATAATAATAATGAAATAATGCTTTTCAAATAAGAGTCGAAAGTTTTGTTATTCATCACGTTAAACTTATCAAATGCAATTCAAAGGTTTTTAAGAGTATATGCATTTTAAGTAACGAATGTTGCAGTTTAAAACTAAATGAGATCTTACAAGGAAACATAGAACGAGATAAAATTTCTACAAATCTACCGTCTTAGAAAAATAAAACTTTTAGACAAAAGAAGACCCTTCTCAATTTAAAAAACCACAAAACTAATTAATTGAAATCATACATTTCAATAAAAACTCCTAGTTAACACTACAATAAATCAATCTACCAAATCAGAAAAATGTGTGTTGGCAATGATGATTTTTAAAAGAACTCAAGTTATTAATTAAAATACTTAAAATTAACAAAAGTCTACATTTATGTTATTAAAAAGCAACTACCTTAAATACACTTATATATTTAAAGGGCATCTTTAGCTGTTGATTTCCATGAAAGGCGGCGTAGATTAGATTTTTAATCACAAATGAATTAGACCCCTTTTTGAAGTTGCACACTTACATTTAGTAATAATTTTGAATCAAATACTTAATATTTTGTACAACACATTTGCTACCCAAAAAGGGCCAACTACAGTTTCAAGATTCAGGAAATCCCGAATGAGTAAATTCTGTAATTGTAAGAACTAAACTTATTCCATCTTCTAAACTCTTTTAATCTTTATCTGTCAAAAACACTTCAAATTTCACTCACACAATTTCTTTAAGAACCGTCTGGACAAAATATACCTGGATATGTTCTTCAAATTCGAAGGGAAGAATTAATTTTCATCCTACTTATTCTAACTACAATAGATTTAATCCCGTTTATTTCTTTATTGTTTTCTTTAAAGCAACGTTCAAAAATCTTTTATTTGTTTAGTAGCCACAAAATCCTCTTTACAGTTTACACATACGAGGGATAGTTTATTTTTGTAATTTATTCCTGTGTTTCAAGAGTTATTATTAATTTATAACTCATCAGCGTTTTCTTAATTTATACGCAGAACTTTTGCTCGTTTGAATTTTATCAATAGATTTTGTATTTAATTAAGATTTCACGGCTAATAGTTGCGTTTGCATAGTGCCCTAAAAATATTACTTTTGGTTTCTTATTTTTTTTTACTTCATGCTACTAACAAAAAGTACTTGCATTTGTTTTCCAAATTAGTTTTTGTTCGCATATAAATTTCATAAACGTATTGCACAAAACTTTAAATTATTCGTCGTATTGCTTTTTCAATTTATGGTTTCACTTACATTTCTGGTTTATTGATTATTTTAATTAAATTTGGACAGAGAACCTATTTGATTTCAGTCTATAGGAATTGGACTGATAAATGCACGTATAGATTTAATTTATATATTTCCTGGTAAAGATTAGTTTTAAGCATTTGGATACTTGTCAGCTCAGAAAAAGGCCCTTTCTTTTTCATTTTTCGGTACACAATCTCCTGTCGAAATGTGCTGAGGAACGCAAAACCCATATGCCTTTCATTCGCATTTATTTTGCATTTTTATATGTTTCAGGTGATTTTCGTAGTTTTGCAGTGCTTTTCATTGCATGTAAACTTTAGAAAAGCTGTTATATTGTTTATATATATATATATATATAAATATGATACATTGCGGTAGTTTAGTATGAGATGAATGTTTGATCAGGGAATACATTATGTTGCAGTCGCGAGTGTATTGAGGTTAGAAGATCACTAAAAATATCAATTACGTAGCAGAAAATGCAGAGAACTTTCGAAGAATCACAAAAATCGCTTGATAATCCAAACATATCTTTATTAATTTAGGTTTAAATAATTCACAGCACAAAGATTAATTTAGAAGTCAAACAACAAAAGTCAGCGTTATATTCGCAAATGTTTCAGAACTAGTTTCGACGATTTTACCGAACCATATATTTTGGACTTTGGCAGCTGTGCGTGATGGTTCGGTAAAATCATCGAAATTAGTCCTAGAAAATTTGCGAATATAATGCTAATTTTTGCTGTTTGACTTCTAAATTAATCTCTTTATTACTTTTTGATTGCCTTAGGCATGGCACATCACAATGGGCCAATCAGCATCCCACAATTTTGATGATGACGCATTAAATTTTTAACGGAAGCAGTCAAGCAAGATACGTCCTTTAGCTAGCAAGCATAAACAGGGAAACAGAGGGAGGGTAGTTGGATTGCAAGGATTGCAAACGGTATTTATAGCAAAATGTTTCGTTAATCTGATTGGCTAAAACTTGAAAGCAATGTAGAGTTTAAGATGACATAATGCGGAATTAGTTTTCAGATATGACGCAGGAGCAATTAGGAGGATTTTGGAATTATAATTTTGATTTATATATTTTTATCTTAAGAGTGTATATAATGGTTATTTTCATTATAATTTTGCTATTTTGCAGCAAATCAATTTTCCAATTTGAATGTGATATTGAATTTGCTTAGATCATGTTTTGACTTTAATAATTATCGTCACTGATTAATACAGTTATAGCTCATAACTTGGGTTTTGGCGTTTGAGCTTAATATTTCTTTTTATTTAATTATTTCAATTTCTACGTACATAGTTAGTAATATATTTACATGTTATACATGAAATATTGGATTAAGAGGTTACTGAAAAATTAAGAGTATGCGATTTTCACAGAAATAAACTAGTTATTGTTGCAAATTAATCCTTTTTTATGGAGAAGCTGATATTAAAAGCAATGCGTAAAGTAACACGTAAATACATTATTCCTGAAACAATTTGTGCAAATCCCTTTAAATTCTAAATATTCTGGATAAAATCCATCAGTTTTTAGGGAACCTTTTCATAATCTATTCGTCTTTTCATGCTCCCGGCGAAAGGAAGTTCTACTTTTAAGTTCCTTTAGCAATATATCAAGTTGATTATTGATTCTTTTCGCTCGATATGAACAAGGTGTACGTCATCCAGAATCATAAATCATCTCCGGTAATGCCTGTGTAAGCAATCGTTCGAGACAAGAATGATGTTTTCAAAGTACGTGGAGTAAAGTTTAATTTTAGAGTATATTGGGGGAGTAAATTGAGACGTTGAGATATAATATCACTGAAAATATTTTAATGCCTTTCTTGGTTACCTGTAAGAGAAATATCTAATGATTTAATAATAACTGCAAATAAATATATTTGTTTCTTCTCTTTTAATTGCAGTATGAACTCAAAATACAAAATTAGGTACGATTACATTGTGTTCAACCTTATGAAATTATACTCTACTCACAGAAAATTATCTGAAAACTTCTAATTAAGTTGCAGAATTTTTAATTTTCTTCAGAAATTATTCTTGAAATATTGGTCACAGAAATGTAGCGTACAGAAAAACACGTATTTATCGATCCTGCAACGCTCACATTCCCGCATGCACCGTTTAACCGTATCCGGTGTCGAAAGAAATCCTATACGTTCAGCGATTCCCGCGTCTTTCGTTTCCTGAATTATTGTTTTACTGCATTAATTTTCTGTAAAGCACGTTTCAATAGCAATATCGTCTCTCCCGATCACTTAGAAAAACAAGTTTAAAGCTAGCTGATCATTTGTTATCTGTGTTATTCTTTCCTTGGACTGTAAATTTCGCAGCATCACCACGTAGTAATACTTTTTACGTAAACCTCATATTCACAACTACGTTTCTCAGCGTCACTTCCGAATGTAATTCAATAGCCTAAGTTGCAGTTTATTTCAGCTCATTTTCAATAGTTAATTCCTGCTATGGTTTTGAGAGATTCTAGTGCTCTGTTTTTTGTCTACAAAGCGCTAGGAGAAACACCAGACCTATGAGGCTTTAAGCAAAATGAAAATATTCTTCGGCAAATGTAGCTGAAGAGCTGTGGACCAAAAAGTATTTTTCATATCTGAAAAATATCTTTCATTTGATAAAATTCCAACTGAGATACAAAGGATTAATACGCAACATTTTTATTGAAACTGGTAGTGTGTTATATCTTTCCAGCTTAATCATTTTCCTGCAGCCATTTTTTTTTCTACTTCCATCCTGTAAAAATCTTCCAAGTACCCAAAACGTAGATGTACGCTCAAAAATATTCGTTATGGTAATTTTAAGTACATAAACATGCAAGTAAAGGTAGTATGTATGCAAATATGCAAGGTAGTATATATATATATATATTGAAGTAAGTAGTATAAGTTAATATAGTACACATATTAAAAGAAAAAAGAGTCGGGTTACTAACTGGGGGAACATTTTGGAATTATAGTCAAAATCCACCTTTCATTCACGGCCTTTTTGAGAAGTTTAGGGTCTGAGGACCACACCTCTGAGTTCTTATAGCGATAAAAAATATAGGACGAAGTTCTACAGCATTAAAATACAAAAAATATTTAAGCATTCAGTAGAATGTAAATTTTGATATTTAAGCTGAAATGTTTCATTTGAAAGAATATATTACTTACAAATTAAATGTCTGAAATTAAGCCATAATAGCAGAATTTTTGGTCGAGTATCGGTGAAAATTAAACGAGAAAAACTTTTTCTCCATAACATCCGTTATTTTAATAAGAACCCTCAACCGTTTTATGGTCATCGTCAGATTTTGACGCTAAAGATTGACATAAATTGGTTGAAACAAATCTTGCTAAAGGGATGATACATATCAGAGTTGGCAATTATTTTTCATTTAAGATACAGATATTTTTAATTCAAGAATACAAAAGTTGTATTTAAAAAAAAAACTCTTCATTTAACTTACAGAATGTAACTTTGATGCTGACATACCTGTAATATTTTATTAGATAAATAAAACTTAGATTCTCAGTTTATTCAGAGTAAGATATTAAAAGTTAAGTAATTGTTAATTTATATATGACTTTACTGATTTTAATTTACAATATTGAAAATGCTGAAATCTGTTACTGTACTACCAGCATCCATAGTAGTGACTTCCAAATGTGTTTCGCGATCCAGTAGTATATCCTAAGGCAAAATTCGATGGATGGTCGAAAGTTTTAAAATTCACTCGTTTACTGTATAATTATATATATATATATATATATATTAAATAGTTACAAAATAATTTACAATTATTGAATACTTTTAGAAGTATGTGCAACTTATCATTATTTCATTATTAGTCCAATTTGCTCAGAAGGACTATTAATTTCGTTTTAGCATTTTGCGTCCATTCACCAAAAGCGTTATTTCACTTTCCAGATTCTTGCCACCAAATATTATCGCCATGTATTATATTTAAAGAAATTAAATAATAAAGAACCTGCATAAATATATGTATGTTTCTCGCATTGTGATAAAACAACGGTGCCTAGAGCCATCAAATATTGAATATTGAACGTTTCCACCCGAATATGGGCATCTGGAAGCCCAAAATTGAAATTTGGAATTTGTTTTATTTTCGATTTCATATTTTGTAAACCTTTAACGAATTTTTGATTAACAAACTCAAGGATTTCAAAGCGAGTAATGATAAAGATGTAGAGAAAAAGCATTTTTATCTCTAGCGCGTGAGATTCAAAAAATATGCTCATTATAAAATTAATTTGCGATATTGCTCCTGAACTAAATTTTATGGTTTAAGTGCGAAGAACATGATATTTAACAAATAAAGGTAACACACAGAATGTTAAAAAAACGCCCCTTTGAACGTAATTTAAAATCTGAAACCTTTCATATTTTTCTTTTCTATTGTTTTTTATAAACAATTTTCTTTTAGGTCCTTTTCCCCTTCTTTCCATTTTCAGAATAATTGAGTCGTAATCTTAAAACGTTTGAGAAACATTCATCCAGAATAACAAGGAAAAAAGTGAATTTTTTCAAAAGTACGTGGCGGCGGTTTATGCGACAAGACTACAAACTTGTCAGAAGGTTTATTAAAGAAAGGTCGAAAACTTTGGTAAAGATAAAATTAACTTTATTTAAAATTAAAAGGTAAAATACGAAACTAAATGCATGGTGATAAGGCCGACGTCGAATGTCGACCACAAACAAGCACGAACAGTGAAGTACAGGTGCAGGAGAATAAATCGGCGAAAAGATGAAGTCTTTTTTACTCGCACTACAGTGAGTGAACAAGAGTACAGCGCAGCGAACATGGATGTTGCATGTAAATGTCATAAATGCAAATACTCAGTTAAAATATCAAAAATTTACAAAAACAGTGCAGGTGGGCATAATGAAAAGAGGTTTGCATAAAAATAAATTGCAAGAAATGACTTTTATTTAAGTGAAAAACTTAGTTCAACTACCTGATAATGGAAGGTCTATATTCTTTGCGGAAAAAACAGAAAAATAGCAGTTAACAGACAAAGCGGTTCATTTAATTTCAAGAAATGCTTTACATGTCACATGAGTAATAATTCAATACAACTGCCATCAAAAGAAATTTTTCAGTACCTTGGTATTTTCTCAGTGTTATTATAAGTGTGATTGCTGGGCTACAGTTATGATACTATACCTTCTATCGATAAGAATTTAAATTAAAATTTTTGCTTTTTGCCAAAAATAATTTTTGCTCTTTGCCAAAAATAAGTCGTATTTGCCATTCATTTTTGTGAATGGTGCAATTCAGCAGTAGAAGTTAAAAAAAACAGAAATTTGACATGTGTCACCATAATACTGCACTAATTCAGCTTCTCTGGATCATCAACTTTACTCAAAGATTCGTTTGAAATTTTCATATCACGTATCGAAGCACGCTGTACTTCTTTCTTGGATTTCTTTCTATCTTTTTTCTTTCCTTTTTTTCTGTTTTCAGTCATTTATCAGTTATCGATAGATAAATATGAATCTTATCATTTTATATTAGAAGGTACTAATTAATGTAGCAACTATTTATATAATGTTAAAAAATGAATAAACTGATAATTTTTTGGAAGATCCAGAACTTTATAATATGAATTAATCAATAAATAAAAAAAACGTACAATAAAAGCAAATAAGTTAGAATATTAAAATTGAAAAGCTTTTTTTCGTTAATTTAACCTGTTATTATGATTTAGATAAGTACTATCACTTCTTCTTTCCGTTTCCCTATTAGAAGGCAAATTAAGGCTATTTTAGGCGAGGTTTCCGGATTGTAAGATAGAACGTGTTTCTACCTCTCGAGGCCAGATTACTAGGCTTCGTTGCTTTAATAGATTATAATTCTTTGACCTTTTACATTATAGTTATTGACATTTAAATTGTTATGCCAGTGAGAAGTTTGAGCCAACTTCGCGCTAAATAAATTATACAGCCAACCGATTTGCTGAAACATCTTGTATATATACCCATATATATATTTTTAAGAAGGTAAGCAAAAGGAGTAAAATTTTAAAAGCTATTGCCTAAAAGTAAAATTGATATCCAAGTTCCAAGCAAAAAGAGAAAAATTCTAAAGGCAATCACCTAAAAGCAAACCTACGTTCCAGAGTTTATTAAATAAAAACTTTAACCAAAATTAATTACTCAAAAGTAAAAGTAACGCAAAAATAAAACTAAAAACTGAATGTTGGTATTCAAGATATTCACCATTTAAAAATTATAACACTTAAAAAATAAAAACCATTTTAAGCACAAACTACCTTAAAATTAAAACACCAGAAAAAAATACAAAGAATGGCAGTAAATGGCAATTTAACCTACGTCGAGCTTGTCAAGGGAAAAGCGCAACATCTCGTGCATAGCTAAACTCCATTACGCTTTTCGTCAAACGGCAATAATTGAGACAAAAGCGAAAAAACTTTAACAGATAAAAATAGATAAAAATCTACACAATACCGTAGGTCTCAATTCGCATTAAAACTCACTCACTGGCATTCTAACGTTTCAAAAAGGGTCACAATCAATACTATTAATGCACAACTTCTCAGAATTAAAAGAATCTGTAATAGCACTGAACTCCTTTAAGAGGAAATTCTCTACTTCATTAAAATTTTACAAAACAATCTTATTCCTCAAACAGTAATTAAAAATTCCTTAAAAAAAGCTGGCACTTACCTTTTATTTTAAATTATTTGGATTAGATAATAAAATGTTTTACTTAAATCCTTAAGGAAGGTAGATGATGGATGGCTAATTCAGATGATTTAATGTAAAAATGTAACACAAGTTCCTCTTACTGTTACTTTTGTACTCTCTTAGATATGAACAAAACTTCAGTTTAATTATTAAATTTACAATTTAATATTACTGATCTCTGGCCTTGTCTATTACTGTTACTAATTTTAAAGGCCTTTTTCGTTTCTGATCGCTTGTAAGCCCTCTAGCAAGAAGAATTACAACTTTTTCTAACAAATCATCCTTTTTTTCCAATTTCCACTGCTTTCAGGCCAGATTTAACATTTGCTTGTTCGGCCATTTTGTTCTTCACCTTCAAACATTATTAACGTGACTCAGCACTTTACTGGACGCCATTTTGTTGGAAAAGCATCCATCTTCAACATTCAAAGATTGACACCCTGAGTGCCCCTCTCCTTTCTGTCCAGAATTCCACACTGGCCGTGGCGTATCATTGCTTCAGCAAAATGACGTTTTACCCCCACTTCTAAATTACACATTATTGGTGATTTTCAATTTCGTTTCTGGTTGCTTCCTATATTAGAATTCTTATTCTGGCAACCTCTTTCAGTTTTTTTACGCTTTTAGTTTTAGCTGCTGCTTTGGATACAGGTATGTTAAATTTCTTTCTCTTTATTAAGGCAATTGGTCTTAACAAAACACTTTTGTTTTATTTCTTGTTTTGGTTTACTAAGTCTAATTTTTCTAGCTCATTGGGATCTCCTTAAAATTATGTAATTTTCACTCATGCCTGGTTGGCTACTTTTGTTTATTTGTACATTAGCTTTACCAAGTTTTTGTAAAGTTTATTCAGTAGTACTTTTATTTGTTTTAAATTTTATGACAGGCGCGTCGGGAAAAGAAACGATAAGAATTGAGACCTAGGGTACTGTGTAGATTTTTATCTATTTTTATCTGTTAAAGTTTTTTCGCTTTTGTGTCAATTATTGTCGTTTGACGAAACGCGTAATGGGATTTAGCTATGCAGGAGTTGTTGCGCTTTTCCCTTGATAAGTCCGCAACAAGCTCGGCGTAGTCTAAATTGCCATTTACTGCCATTCTTTGTAATTTTTTCTGGTGTTTTAATTTTAATTTAGTTTGTGCTTAAAATGGTTTTTATTTTTTACGTATTATAATTTTTAAATGGTGAATTTTTTGAATACCAACATTTAGTTTTTAGTTTTTTTTTTCACTTTTACTTTTAAGTAATTAATTTTGGTTAAAATTTTTTTTAATTTTTTTTTTTAACTCTGGAACGTAAGTTTGCTTTTAGGCGATTGCCTTTAGAAGTTTTCTCTTTTTGCTTGGAACTTGGATATCAAATTTACTTTTAGGCGATACCTTTTAAAATTTTACTCCTTTTGCTTACCTTTAACTTTTAATTTTCAGCTCAATGCGCAAAATTCTTGACCAAAAAGGTCTCTACGTTCTTATACTACTTGCTATAAATTTTTAAGAAGTTACACACAGACAGAACTGACATCACTACAGGTTGCCGCCAGCACAGTAGCAGATGAGCAGTGGACGTGGACGAAAGTAGACGTGCTTGGTCAGAGCGGAAACCATGAGGCAGATGACCCCACCGGAGGAAGGTTTAGTTTGGTTTAATCAGTTACGGCGAAGCACATAAGGACTATCTGGCTAAAGAGAAGCATGCCATCTTTGAGGACTTTCTACGAGAAACTGGTTCGTATGGATGTTGCACATGGGGAAAACCACGAAAACGCCCATGCAAACAGCCGTTCTCGAGGATTCGAACCCCGGACCGAACTTTACCGCTCGGCCGCTGGTGGGCCACACCGAAGGAAGGAGTTAGGAACATGATCTTCTTGATGTTTAACAGTGTTTAGCCAATGTGTGTGTATCCATTTTCTTATGCTGTGAAAAGATCAAATAATTATGATGAAAAATTTAGGAAAAGCATTAATGATAGCAACGTAGAAAAAATTGTATTGCACTATGAATTTTGAAACTTTATTATCTATAAGAAAAAAAAGAAGTATAATAGAAATAAAATACAAAAAAATGCAACAGTGCTGCATATACAGTAGACTCTAGATTATCTGGGTGCCGATTATCCGGTTTGTGGATTAGCCGAGCATGTCAGAGACCACGCAGTCTACGCTATGAGAACGAGGGCGTGAAAATAAAAATACGCGCAAACTTGAGAGTGGAGAAAGATTTTTCTTAATGTAGAAATCGGAGATTTATCTAATTATGAAGACGTCGAAGTATTCGAAGTATTCATTGAGGTTATAACATATTTTATTTTATTTTTTAAAAGATTTTGGCATACAGCTTAGCTTAAAATGTGAAGTTCTCCGAAAATGTCGATCGCGAAAAATTGAGGAATGGTTCAATATCCGCTGAGACTGGCTTTCAGTGCTTGAGTGATGCGGAAAGCGTTTCAAAGGTCACAAAAACAGAAGAAGGAAAGAGGGACACCGAAAATACAAGCGAAAAAATCCTTCCAATTCATTACATCAGTTCCGAGACAGCAATGACTTATGTTGACACATTGTTGGATTCTATCGATGGAAAGGGATTCGAATAAAATAATAGTACTTCGAAAAATACGCACTGAAATCCGGCAGATACTTAATCGTACTGAAAAACAAAGTAATTACTGATTTTTTACGAAATAAATGCACACTTATATGCATGAAAATTGGAAACTTCGATTATCTGTGTTTTTCAGTTATCAGTGACCTGCATCCGGCCATTAGTCCGGATAATCGATAGCCCTCTGTAATACCAATGGGAAGTGACATAGTATAAAATGGTTTAAACTATTTTAAAGAAATGAAAAAATAATGGCCCTCAAGTAAAATTTGAATTGAAAATCAGTGCAAAACGATCTGTTGATAGTTCATACATGCATCAGTTAAAGTATTTCTAATGATGAATTTTAAATTCTAAATAAAGCATATCTTTTTAAAGAAACAATGCGTTTCGTAAACTGTATTTCTAAATGCATTCTAAATGTTGGACTGTATTTCTAAATGCATTCTTCCTCAAAAAAAATACATTTCGTGGATACGATAACGTATGTAATAATTATATTTCTGCGCTTTATTACTGAACAGAATGAATAATTGATTATCGCATTCTGTAAGCTGCATCACGAATGTTCATAAGTATCTTAGAAAAGCTAGTTAATTTTTGAGAAAAATTATGAATTACTTCTAATTTTATCAATTATGTCTAAAATCAGAATTAGATGCTATAACTGTTCTCCGATGTATTACCAGCATCATCAATTAGGGTAGAAAATGTATTGCAAGTCATACGTATTGATTTGCTGATTAATTAAAAATCATGTAATAACTTAGTGATGATGCTTCATAATTATATATATTAATTTTCTGAATATGTGATGTAAATTAAAAGCTTTCGCTGTGCATTCCTTCAGATGTTTCATATTACACCTAAACGCCGTAAGAGTAGCAGCTACGTACATATAAAAAATTAGGCATTGGAAATATGGGCAATTTTTCCATTACTGTGATATTTTTATAGAAGACCGTGTGTTATTTGTACTGGTAGATATTTGACTTCTCGCTTGACCAAAAGCTTAAAATTCGTAAATGTATACATTACTTTCTTCGGAAAAAATATTTTGTAGCGTTATCAATCAAAGAGATTTCACTCAGAACTAAAAGGAGAAAAAAGGAGGAAAGAAGTAAAATAAGATGGGTTGTTTTAGAAGAAAATTATATTTGTTAAATATTTTATTTTCCAGCATGGCACAATAAAATCGAGGCTAAAAAATTTTTTAAATAAGTGGCTTTTCTTCCGAACAAAAAGCCTTTTCGCTTTTTTTCCCTTCTTTCCTTGGCGCGTTCAATGTACAGAAGTTTTATTTGACAGCTTTCATCTGCAGAGTTTTTGCTTGGTAGTTTATAAAGAAATCTTTTTGTTCAAATAAACTTTAAAATAATCAAATTCTAAACTGTCTTTCATGAGGATTGGTTGAAAATGAATTTAAATGAAAGCCTCTTGATATTATTGAGATCTTAAATAGATGGAGGAAATTAAGCTACTCAAATTAATTTATCGACTTTGCTGTGTGATTTAATTTATGTCTCGAAATTAATTATTAAAGAGTCTTTCTTTATATCTTGATATAATAATTGTAAAGTTTGTATTTGAGGTCTAAAAGTATTGAATAAAAGCTACAAAAGTTAATGATACAATTCCGATGTATAAAAGATGTTTTAATCTTTTTATCTCTAATAGCTTTTAAAATTTCATTTTTATTTTCAAGTAAGTTGTAAAGTTGTTAAAGATAAATGATTGTTTTACATCTCGAGCTTCAATCTATATTGTTATGAATACTTCTTTTCATATCCATGTAATCGCAGCCACAGTGCGAGTTTAATCTATTTCTTCAGAATGCAATTTTATGATAACCATCAAACTTTCATGCTTCGAAAAGAAAATTCTTTCAGATCCAAAAGTGAGGAAGGAACACAGGAGATCCAAATGGAACAAGGAACATCAAGCTTTCAAAAATTATGGAAATTCGAAAGTGGACATTAATGACAAATTGTTCCAATAGACGACATTCCTGTAGTTACAAGTAATACGGACTACGGAAAGTTTGGCTACAGTTTATGCAGTTAGTTTCAAAAATTGTTAGTTTGATCCAAGAATAAGGTGAGATTTTTCTCAAAGTGTATGAATTTTTATGACCGAGGAATACGTCTTGGCGCATAAATTTAATTGCGTTGCCGTCTTTCTCTCACACTGTTTTGGTGATTGCAATACTTTATTCCATTTTGTCCGAACTCAAAAGACAAAGGGAGCTACTCTATTCTTTATAGTGAACGCTTCCAGTTTCTCGAAATCAAGTTACTAAGCGAAAAACGCAACGTTCGGAAAGGTCCCTTTAAACATTTCAACAATTTTTCAGTAAAAATACGCTGCAAAGCAATTCTCAATCAGAAAAATTTGTTATTCTTGAGAAAATGTCATCTCCATCTTTCATTAAAGAAACTGTTTTTAAACCTGGCAATTTTAACTGGAATTAAAATTCCAAGTGAAATATTGTTTTAACAGAATAGAGACACTATTTATTAGAGCAGTATGCCAGTAATATCTATTTTGGAATTTCTATAATTTGTGAAAGTTTGATGTGCGGTACTTTTAGATAATTTTGTATTTTACAGTTTCCCTCGAAAAGATAGCTACGATAACAATCCTTTTAAAGACAGATAATCTTTGTGTGCTTTTCTCATAATCAATTAATGAACGTTCGTATCTTTGATATCAACAGAAAAGATGAAGAAGCTGTAGGTTCATCAGCTGTAAGTTCCATTTCAGCAGTATTTACAGATAACCACCTACCTTTTTCATGTGAATGCTTAGGAGCAGAACTTATGTGTTTGGGTTTTGTGAAGGGATTCCGTGAGTAGATTGAAAGCTTTCAAGCTAATTTATTACGGCAAATTCAAGCTAATTTATTACGGCAACTGAGAATATCTGATTGAAAACAATGCCTTCGCGCGGGACTTTATAGCAAGAAGGAGTTTATAGAAATAATCTTGTTCAGGAATTGAATAAAAACTTTTCTACTTGATACAATGCCGGTCCAGCTTTGCTGGTTTTGAGAGACCGATCCATCAAAATTTGTCTTTTGTAAACCAGCTAATTATTATTTTTATCTCAATTTAACACTAGGCTTAATACTAGTAAAAATCTGATATGATAATAAGTAAAATATAAGATGAATGGCAACCCACTGAAGATGCATTGCATAATTAGTGAGACTAACATTCTATATGTAGAGTATTAATTTTATGGATTTTAACGAAATTTTAGAAAATTTCCTAAAATTCGCAAAAATTTGCTTTGCTTATTGATATTAAAGAAAATATCAAATAAATATACCTTGATAAGAGAACATCAACTGTCTTCTGTGAATATGAAAATCGTTAGTCAAATTCTCTTAGTAATCAAATCAAAGGGAGATTGAATCTTTCCCCATTTGCTTCATTAGTCGATATTTGAAGATGGTCTGGTGAACCCGAGGCAGAGAAGGGCAAATTAATGATTCCAACTAGCAAATCCAGGGGTTTCTGATATTTCATTTATTAAAATAAAATTTTAAAGTTTCTAAGATCTATTTTTTTAATTCTACCGCAGCCAATAAAATTTTGAGTTCGGAACAAAAGAAGCTTTTCTCTGCTACCCTTGCCATTTAGTAATATTTTTGAGAAATGTACTTTGCTTGAAATATTCAAGTATGATTAGTATACTGAATATGTTATCATATTCTTGGACATGCGCAGAAGACCATTCACAAGCTGAATGTTTGGAGACTTTTTCTTAACTTGATTTTCTAAATGGGTTAGCTCTAAAAAGTGGTCACTTTTCTTACGTTTGACTAGACATAAGCATGGGCAGCGAAAGCGTATTATGGATATTTTATCAAATTTAAAAGGCTTGATTTGTAGAATTAAGTTTACCTGTTTGTAAGATTTTTTTAAATTTTCTTCTGTGCAGGTAACTTCAATGGAGCTCTACTGTATGTTGATATCCGGTATGCATTAATTACTTATATTTCTTGCAGCAGTGTTCAGTTTAATACGTACTGAAGATCGTCATTTTCATCTGCCATCGGCCTTAGAGGTTTCAAAATACCGCCTTAAATAATGCATTTTTTCTTTTCCGAAAGTATTAAATTACGCCTCTGTTTCCGAAACGTTTGCATCGGCTTCATGGCGCATTCATTCTAATTGAAAAATTGCTTGATAGAACCCACAGTTAGAATTTTCTAATAAAAGTAATCAAGAGTATTTTATTCTGAGAAACTAACAACTTTTCTTGTTGGTTTAAGTTCAACTTCAACTCGCATATTTGCGTGGTTGATGTCTATTTCTGTTAGTTGCTCTGTTAGTTATTTTGAACGATAATTCGATCTTCAATGTAGTCTCCCTGAATTTTCCAGGCTTCTTAGCAATAATCCAATCATCATAAATTAACTAAATATTCCAGCAGTTATAAGAGTCTTCCTATATGTGCTCAAAAGTTCTTTCTAGTCCTAGCTGTTGCGTCATGGGGGCCTGTTAGCTACCGAGCTGAATCGATATCGCTGAATGTAGATAATTCAATCTGAATTCAGGTCTCACAAACAAAATGGCTGTATGGGTATTTTCGTAGTTTTCCTTATGAGAATATGAGCTAATTTTCCGTAGAAAATTATCCAGGAAGGCATGCCTTCCTTTAGGAAGGTAGCCTTAGTGTGCTTTCATAATACCAATCCAATTCCTTATTACGTCGTGGAAAATTTCATTTTGGCTTTATAATCCATTCGTAATTCTAGTTTATATAGAAGATATGTTGTTAACTAGTTAGTTTCAGCAATTATGTTTTGGTAAGTAAAATGACTCATTTTAAAAAAATAGCTTTGTTTACGTATGCACTAATTGTAAATTGTTTGATTATATCACTATTGGATTGCTGAAAAAAATAAATAGTAAATTCACCCTCCACCAATGCAAGATTGCGTTTGGAAACACGTTTACTAAATAGCACGGGTATTGTCATTACAGGCAATCGTATAGTTTAATTAAGCATTGCTACTCATTACTCACTCCTGCCAATAGAAAGATGGGATATATCTGGTGCTCTATGTACACTCTGCTCTGCGACATCAGAAAGAGTGGCTTGTCATTCTACAAAACTGTTTATTTCTCTAGAACTTAATACTTGTGCTATTAACCAGCTCGCAAAAATAAAACTACTATTCTATTGGAAATTTTATAGAAGAAAAGCTTCTAATAAATGTTCATAGTATTTAAAAATCCTTTCTTAGGTTACACTAGTGACTTCTACAGTTTACAATGCGTTGACAATAAAAAGGGTTTTCAGAATATTTATTAATACAATGTATACAGAGTGCACATGCAGAATACATGGGTTTAACAAAGAGAGAAATTTGTCAAATATTCTGTTAAAATGCAATGAATTAATTACTTCAAAATGTATAAGACAGAGTTAAGTTTGCTTCTAATATTAATAATAAATATACTTGTTTTTTTCTCGGAAGGGATGATTAGTATCAAAATAATTATTTAATTTTTATAGTATATTTATTTTCATGTAATGAAAAACCTTATTTATACTTTTCAGAACAATTTACTTTTATCGGTAGTACGCAATTAATAATTCCTTTTCGAAATGAAGTCCATCAAGTAAAAATGAAAAGCAAACTGGTAGTGACACAAAAGTATTGAAATAGCAGATATGTGTCATAGCATGTTAGAAACACTTCATTTTAAATGTGAGCTATTATTCAAATTCTAAAAGCCTTTTATTCTATTTGATCTTCTGTTAACGCATTATCTCTGAATTGCATTTTAATACATCACAGATATATGATATATTGTTTAAATCGCTTCCAAATTTTATTTAATAAATAATACCAAAAGCTAACAGCTAAGATACAAAGCATTTTCAAAAGCGCATTAATTAAACTGAATTTACAAACTCGTGGAATGTCTTCTATTTCATCTGAGGTATAATTTGAGCTGAAATTTTATAATTTCTACAAGCTTCCTTTTTCAGTTCGTATTCTGTTAATTGCAGACGAAACCTGCATATATTTTGTATAGATATTTATTCTTAATGGGTTAGACTGCAAATAAACTGAAATCAAATACAAATTATCTTGTTGAGTAGCTAATTTAAATTATTCCTAATTAATTAAACTTTTATATGAACTATTCCAAATTTTGAATCCCCAGTTGTTTTGTTATTTAATTAAGGGTGTTAGTTATTCATTTGTTAATTGGTTTTGCCATAAGAAAGTTATAAAGTCAATTTGTCAGTTTTTGTCGTTTAGCTCGGTCGAAGAGACAATGGGTATTACGTAAAATTTTGAGTATTATTGTAATTTAAAAAGAATACAATAATAATGTTTCTTTCATTTGAAATTTTTACACCTTATTTGAATAGTATTAGAAACATTTTGCCTCTCTATTGAAGCTACTTTTGTTAATTTATGTGAAATATGTCAAAAGTTATGTGCAATTAAGTAGATTTACTTTTATCAGAATTGGATAATTTCTTATTAGTTCGAAAGTCACTTTTTTTTAAAAAACTTTGCTCAAAGTGACTCTTCATTCTGTTTTTCTGAGAGGTAGTTTTCGGCGGGGAAAGGGGTTGCTGTTTCCTTTTTTATCGGTTGGCCTTGGCGAAGATGCGGGTATTGGTTAACTGAGAAGGAAAAAAGTGAAAAATTTTTGTAGTGTTTTATTCTTGGCGTTAATGAAAACATTTTCTCCCTGTGTTTGGGGATTTTTCGGGAATATGGTGCCTGTTCGATTTAAAACGAGGGTGCACGCTACATGACCCAGGTCTTATTCGCAATTCTCAAATACGCTGCTTCAACTGATACTGTACATATGCACATAGTTTCCTCTGCTAATATGCGTTCTTTATGTTTTTCTTATATTATATGTTCAAGTCCATTAATTCTCATTTATTTGCATTTTATCATTCTTATACCTTTCGTACTGCACCGAAAGTGGACGTCACCGTCACGTGACCGAGAACTTTATGAACTGTGTAACTTCGCTGAACTTACGCATCAAGTATCTGTAAATACGTTTATAGTTTTTTCGATTTTACAGCATCATATTAGTCATCTTCTGCTGCACTGTATTGTATTTTGTAGTGTATCTACTTATGTACTTTCGTTCTGTATATCTGCTAAATATTGCATCTTATGTTCATCTTAATGGGCGTGCATATCACGTGACTACACACCTGCTCATTTCCTGATTTATCTTACGAACCCTAAGGAAATTTCTGTAATAAGACCAAGTTTATAGATTCGATGACATGTTCTACTATTATTATTAAGAAACTTTATTGACTTCTTACAGTATTTTTGCCAAGAAGTTATGTATTTTGGGCAACCAACACGATGTCTTCCTGTATCCACGTAATTACTCACGCCCCTCCCTTCTGCTAGCCTGTCCTGCGGACCGACTCTGGAGCATTGAATACCTGAAGCGCTCACATAAACAATGTAAAGAAAGACAGCTGGAAGAAAGTATGCATAGCGCATGCTAATCGCGGGGGAAAAATGGAACTTGTGACTTGCAGGAGCTTTCTCTTTTACGACACTTTTGGTTGGCCTACTCTTACGGCCTGTTTTCTTCGTGGGATTACTCGCGGCTTCGACAATGGGACCGCTCTTAAACACATATAAGCAACAATGGATTCAATTATTTTCTGACGAGTAATTCTGGATCTACAATAGCTCGCGCCCTTCACTGTGACAATTTTTTTCATATCTTTATGTTTATATTAAACAATGTACTACCGATATTCCATGGGAGCTCGGTACTGGAATTTACTACTGATTTTTCACCTTGCATCGGCCTGTCGTCAGCAAAACTTTCGCCAGTATTGTCTCAAGCAGCTTCCTTATCCGATTAATTCCGCTGAAACAAGTTCCTGACATCTTGCCGAAGAACATCGGTGCCAGTTTTCCTTCCTTGGGTCTCAAGAAATCGAGTGTGTGAAATGTTGTCAGCAGTTCGTCTGCGGAGAATGGAATCCACTTTTCTTCCTCTACTTACATTAAAAGATGTAAGGCGCTTAGAGTTTTCTGCTTTTTCCCAGTTATGGATGAAGTTGCAGTCTCCTTGTAATTCTGCCACCCTTCAAGGCTAAGTGTTCTTTTTGGGGGGGGACGTTATTTAACGAATTAAGACTTTCTCCATAGTAAAATTATTATGATCAAAGTAGTCTTTATTAAATTTTTTGTTTTAGGGAATGCAAAATTGTGTTCGCGAATCAGTTAAGCTGTTTTTCTAATTACATTCTGTAGAAGAGAGCTTTATATATAACCTTGTTTTTCCTTCTTTTTGCTCCTTTAGAAAGAACCAGGTATTTTAAATTCAGTAGTATTATGGCTCTGTGTGTTAATTCATCTTGAGGTGCTAAAGTTGATTACTTAAGTAGTTTAAGAAGATCTTTGCCACAATGGTGATTTAGTGCAACATTTATTTTTTTTATTTAGTTTAATACTTCTAGTTTGTTGTGACAGTTGTGCAATAAAATTCATATCAGGAAGCCTGAAAACAAAATTGGTGAAATAATAAACTACTATCCAGTAGATATAGTAATTTTTATTAAATTTATTTGAATTAATTATAATGGCTATACTTTATTGAATCATATATAATAGTATAATCACCCTCATAAGATTGAATTGAATAGAATGCTAATTGCATAATAAACTAGGATTTTAATTCCAAGCTAGTTAGTTTCGTTGTTTAGCTCTCTGCCACTAACACTTGTGCTAGTGGCAGAGAGTTGTTTTAGTTTCATATGTGAACACAACGCAATAGTTATACAAAGAATTAATGATTTTAATTTGTCCTTTTTGAATTGATTTTTGGTTAATAACACATTTTTAGAGATTTACAAGCTGACTTCCCAAATTATCATTTGGCACCATGAAGGTTCTCTTATATTACGTAAATAAACTTAAGGAAAATTCTTATAAATAAAACATTGGCGATAAATTCTATAAATAAAAGAATGTCCTAAATATTTAAAATATTTTTACATTATTCTTACTGCACGTACCTACTCGAAAATTCCCAGCTCTGTATTCCCCACACATCAAAATTGAAAATGGGTTGAAATACGCAAGAAATTTCTGAAACAGAAATTGGTTCTTTCCTTTCTTTATTGACAGAAACTTACTAAAGCTCTCCCTAATACCTTCGACGCAATTGCCATATCAGGCTGTTTTTGATAAAGAAGGAATATGTAAACATTTGTTGCGTTTAGGAAATATTTAAAGCCATTTTCAATATAACATGCATGTGCAAACTCAATGCAAATGATGTATGAACGCAAAGTAGCATTTTATGAAGAAAACATATTTTACATGCTTCAAAACTGCGTGTTACCAAAAAGTTTTACATGTGTATAATGGAACAGATTTTGTTTTTATAAGCAAAGATTTAAAAAAAAGGCTTATAATATTTTAAAGTTTTATAGTTAGGCAATTTTATCGTTTTGACTTACTAATATGTGAGTTTCAATATTTACTCCTACTGTTAAAACGTAATGGTCTAGGTAATTCTCCACGCATTGGACTTGGAATTTATATACTATTTATCTTAAACTGGAACTAAACGAAACTGTAGTTGACGTTTATGTTTGATCTCTTTTCTTCTTAACTGACAGGAGCTGTTCTATTTATCAATTAAAAGAATAAATCTCGCTAGGATTTACTTACTTACTTGAGTGAATACGATAAACATACAAGAGATACCTCTCTCAATAAAGAATGTTTTTAGAGGATTTTCTAATGAAAGCCTGCTCGCAATAACGTTGCACGTACTAAAACTCACACATTTGCATCCAGCTCGTTCACTGAATTAACTTAAATTAAGCTTCCAATGATCAGTAATCTTACAGGTCACTGATGGAAGCATTTCTACAAAGGTTAAGTTTTAATAAAAGATTTGCTCCAAAAAGCAGTAAGTCAGGTACATTTTATTTCTCTATCTTAAACTCGAATTTTCTCTCTGAATAAAATAGGAGAAATTTAAGCTTTCAGATGATGGAATTCTAATTTGTAGGGAACTGATCCATAGAAACTTTCCTTCGCAATTTAACCAAATATATTTTTCTAATAATGCGAAAACAATTATTTAAACTATAAGGATGAATCAGATAATTTTTATTTATCAATTTAAATAAAAAGCAATATTTTAAAATATATATTTATAGAAGAATTTGACGTAATCATAATTTTCACGCAAGAAGTATAATCTTCGTAAAATCCTAACAGTACAATCTAATGAAAACAGTGTAAACTAATGGAAAACTTTTAATTCCGTATTTAACAAGGCTTTCAATCAATATTCTGTAATATATATCAGTTTATTTCTTCCTTGTAACACCACTTTTTTTAACAGCTGAATCTGCACCATCTGCAATTAATCTTATTTTAGTCATAGACAGTTTTCGCTTTTGAAAATTTTTTTTTATAATCAGAACTCGTATACACTAATCACAATCCAGTATTTCGATCTGTTTCGTTCATATTTTATCATTTAAATTTGTTTCCAATTTGCTGGTCTAGTTTTTCTTGGAAAGTATACCACAAAGGCATCTTTGTGGTCTCTGCTTTAACCTAAATTTGCGTATTCCAAATCTTAGCGTTTTCAGCATGGTAGCAGCCTTCACCGACCACCGCACTGATAGCGTTCATTTTGCTAACCGAAGCGACCTTTCACTATACCTATAATTTATGGTGTTTAATCTCTTTTTTTTTCAAAAGTGCCATTTCGTTACTTAGGTTTAGTGGTTACCAAAGTGGATTTCCAAACTAAAAGGGAAACGATAGCTTTCACAACCCAACCGGTATGGGACAATATTTTTCTTATCATAGTCATCTGGTCAGTTAACTTGCTACGTTAAAGCACTCAAGGACTATTTGCCTAAGGGACAGAGCGCGTTTGCTCAGAATTCCCTAGGAAAAACTAGCTAGCTTTATCATTACCCGTCGGCATTAATGGCCGAATGATAGGATTGCTGAATACTGGTAGTTTCGTTTTAAAACTAAGGAAAGAAACTTACTTTGGCTAGATATTCAATAAAATTGAGGAGAAGAAAATAATTTGCTCCTGAAAAATAGAAATCTATACTTGATGCCCTTGGAATCAATAGGATTTTCCTTCAAAATCTAAGCCAAACTAAGGCTGTTGATTTTGTTATGGCTAGCGACTTTTAAATTGTGTGTCTCTCTTCCCATTAGCCTTGTAGTTCAATCTCGGTCAATGAGCGGACTGCATACGAGTTTCCGTAATTTTTTCCATGAGTAGCATGAGTTTTAAATTAAAAAATTTCTCCATGAAGGCATGCGCCCTCCTAGGCAGATAGTCTTAATACACTTTGTCCTAACCTAATCCAATCCAATACTAAATAAGCTGATGACGAAAGTGTGTTTTCTCACCGTAAGTACCAGTTAATAACTACGTCTTTCTAGATATAACTGCTTGGCGCGTGTTGTCTTACAATAAAAAATATCTAGATTAAGCTAATCTCTTCAGTTAATTAAGTAAGATGCTTAAAAATATTATTTTAACTATAATGAATTATGAAAGGCAGCATTAATAAGCGTAAGAAAGAACATATGGCTACCTCAGCAAGAAAATCGTAAAATTGCGTAAAAACAGTCCTGTTCGTGTTGGCACAAGAATTCAGAGATAGCTCAAATTCGTTTAAAACAGGAATTGCTTCGTCAGATGGAGTTGATGTATATAAAATATTTTTATTATGACTGGCAGCCGGCAATTCTTAAAGAAACATAGTGAACATTTGAACATGCAAGGGCTATTTCTGAAAAAAGAAGGAAAATCAAAGTATCTGGAATGCACAAAAAACAATTCTGTGTATGCTGAAGTAAGGACTCAATAATACACCATACGCATTTAAAGCCAATATTTCCTTATCGGAACGGAATTTTCCAAACCAAAGATTAAAAAGTTTAGTACACTTTTTAGAAAGGTTCTGGGTATTTGAGCGTAGTGGAACTTGGATTCCTTGTCGGCAATCTCGAAGCAACATATTTGCAGCCATGGACTGCAGCAGAGCTTAACATAATTGTGAGGTTTCAGGCACTCAAAAAAGAACAGAACTGAAAATACAGATAAACAGAAGCTGAAAATACAGATCGCTTATCCCACCATAAAGTAGAAAATGTCATACATAAACATCACTCCATGATATGGTAATATGGCACGCGAAGGCACGACAGCGAGCATGACTATATACGTAACAATATTTGCTAGACACACAGGAATGTTGCGTATGTTCCACACAGTAAAGTGTTTTGGCCGTAATTTACTTTTGCCCAGTGTTGTTGCCTTGTATTTTGGGGCAAGTGTCGCTATAGAATTTCATTGCTGCGACAAAACAGACGATTCTCATACAATGGCATACTCTCATTGTATGAGAGTCGTCACTGTAGCATTACTACACGTTTGTACAATGTAACAAACACTGTATGGGAGTTGTTTTCATTGTTTGTAATATATATTGTTGTTTTTCATTGTACATTGGAACTGGGTATTTGTCAGTCACATTTGTCAACAATATTTGTATCACAACCCAAGGTCTTCAAGTAAGTTACTAACGAACGATAGCCATTGCCCCCTGTCATGATTAGACATTATCACGCAACGAGTTTGTAATTTAAGATCCTTGATGCCAAATATTTGCCAAATCCATCGGTGGCGCACGCCCTTTTATACGCTCTGTTCTGGGGATTACGGATGATTGCTGAATGCTATACTTTGAACCTGTCGTTTTTGTGCATATGCTTGATCATCGTGAAAGTTTCATGGCAACTGACGTCGGGAAGTTCTCTATAACTATAGCTGTCCTTATAAAAAGAAAGAAAACGAATTAAAAACCATCCAGTTATAAATCACATTACTACCCGTTTGCACAAAGGGTTTATAAACTTGTAAAATATCTTAATTGTAATCGTTCACTGCCTTGCAAACCTCGCAAACTTAATTCGCAAAAATAGAAATGATGTTTATCATTTTAACTTCCGGGAAAGAAACCCATCATCATTTACGAAAATAATTTTCTATTCCATGACACATGGCTTTTTTATCAATGAGAGAAATTAAATCTTACACAAGAAGTAATTAAATTTCCTGGAATCATACATTTTTGCAGTGAACAATATGGTACCATTTTCAAATATATTGACACAATAACGGATAAATCAAAACTTTACATGTCACAGACTTTCCGCACTTTTTATCCCAAAGAATAACAAAATTGAAATTCCTGCCTGGTTTTGCTAAATAGTTTAATAGTTACCATTAAACCGAAAACCTTCCTAAGCTGTACTTGGCGTACAACATTTATCTTCGCGATTATTGATGTTCGATGCTTCCAAAACGTGTTTATAATGCACACAGTAATTAGTTTCCTTTTCCTTGCCTTGTCTAATAAGGAATTATTTTTTTATTTTATTACTTTTTTACATATACATAAGAAACTTTGCTTTAATCAGATTTTATCTTCGGCCCTAGATATGGATCTTTCTTAGCAGTCAATGCGTAAAATTCTATAACCATTGTTTATTAGATAATCAAAATAATAGCTTTGTGGGGATAAGGAGTCATTAAGTGTTACAAACACATGCGTAAATCCGATAAAATTTATTAATAACACACTTTCGGAAAACGACCAAATGATTAATTTTATTAATAACAGGTAAAATTCAGTCTTACTGTGGGATAGTTTTCAGATGAAGAGAGTCAGGGTACTTCAGATAAAAAAAAAATACAATGTACACTGCAGTTGGGTAGGAAGACAGTTCTTTTATCTCCCGTTCTACTTTGCTGATAAACGAAATTCAACTTGCATTTTTCATCTCTCGGAAGCACGACGTAGGATGTGTATTAGATTTATATATAGCATTGTTGTAATATAGGTATTTTGAACATAAAATCACACTTTTTTCTGAAATGACCTGCCAAATTTTTTCTATATTTCGATTCTACGACTCAAATTATATCAAACTCCCAGGTTTTGTAAAATCGCACGATTAGCTTTTAAAAATTTAGTTCTCAAAATTTTAGCTTCTCAACGTTAATTGAAATTGATATATATGTTTATTAATATCTCCTTTTTTTATTAAATTTACTTGATTCCTTCTTCCAGAATTCGAAATTTAGGCTTAATCCAAACATAATTCGCCCATTTTTATGACCTATTTTTTAAATTTGTTTTTTGAAATACTTTTTTTTAATATTTCGAAAACATTTTTGTATAATAACCCGTAAAATTTTAAACATCACCTTAAAGTAGATGGCACAATTGCAAAAATTACAGTTTTTTATTCAAAAGTTTCTATGATTTCTTTTATGCAAGTCATGAGATTTATTGCGACTTTGTATACACTATCTTATTTTTATTTAAATAATTTGCACTTTTTTACATTCTATAATCTAAAAGGCATTTTTATGATCTGAAGTTTAGAAAAACAAAAAATTAATAAGGGAACATATTTAGATAAAAAGATATCACAAAAATACAGTAAAAGAAAAGTAATAAAGAATTTTTGCGTAAAGCAACTACAGTTTTAAATGTTTAAATGAAATGAAATTTTTTAAATATTATAGAGTTTAGTGCGTTTTGTAATCATCCAAAGTGTCCGAACTCTTGATCGACGTTAACTAAATCATCACGAAGTAACAATTTAAACTTGAAAAGAGTATAAAAGACCCTTTACTTAAAACTAAATAACAGGGGAATGCACACTTTGTGCTTACAACTGTTGGCGAAGAACTTTCTCCTACATTTATATCCATTATGTGTACCTTTTTTCTGAGTTATTTATCAGGATAGAAATTCGCAACCAACATCAAAATACTTTGTTCTATTCTATTTTTTAAAAATGCATGAGTAGTTAATATCGTTTGTTGCCGTGGTTACATTCTATCTCTCAGTAAGTCAAATGTAACTTTAAACTCAACTAAGCTAGTAGCTGAAGACTACACAAATCAATATAACTTCAAGTTGGCTCAAAACTTAACCAGCGTGGTGACTATCGGCAAACATGATGCAAGACTGAAGACTTTGTAAGAAATTTTTATGTTGAAATTTATTTTAATCACCAAAGTGGGCGTAAATCTTTCCGGTGATATAACTTCTTGTCTTTGGATCTGGCAGCGCCAGTTGAATTAGTTTTTGTCTTGAATAAACTTGAAAGTAGAAACCTGAAACATAGTGTTCTTTTGCCTTTGTGATGTTAAGATTGTGTGTGTTCTAGATCAGTATCCTGAAGATTAAATTAGATTATTTTATATTTTTTGGCGCCCAACGTGGGGCTCGAACAGTTTTTTTATTTAAGAATGCATTAGGATTAAATTATTGAAGCCTGCAACAGGTAAGAGAATCAAATTATTTTGTTGTTATCATGGCAGACAATTTTGTTAAATTGAAAGCTGCTAGAAAATCTTTGAGACA
>KK112878.1:0-19029 GCA_000611955.2 Stegodyphus mimosarum
TAAATTCTATAATTTACTCTTATCCCTTCAAAACTTCCGAATTCAGTCCGTTGCCCTTCCAAAATGATTTACGACTTTGTTTTCGATTTCTTCGCCCGCTAGACGGTCATCTGTGAAACCTCTGTCAACATTCGTAAAAATTGCACCCTGCGGAGAGCCTAGTTTCTACATTACTAACTCTGCCGTAGGGTCAGGTTGGCAGGGAGGTTTTTTCTTACTCGTAGGCTATTCATATGTTGGATTGGGACCCCTCGCGAGGCTAGCAGCGATTCGCCGCCAATTCATGGAGCTCTTTCTACCTTGAACTGCACCTTCCTGCGTGGTTTTTCCCTGGGGTTGCCGGGCTGTTGGCGGTTTTAATACCATCAAAAATCGCCAATCAAGCGGTCTTGGCGTTTCGAGTAAAAAGGGCTTGGGAGCTGCTGACGAGGAGGTCTGACGGGAGATTGACATGCAGCCATTTTGACGGAAGGAGACGGAGCTGAAAGTGTCGGCGTTATCAGAGAAACATCGATGTCGGAAGAAATAGACGAGAGATGGATACTAAGGAGGGCGACGAAAATGACCAAACATAACTAATATTTATTTTTTTTCTCTCCTTTCTAGAAATGAAAGAAACGACATCTTCAATGTATTTCACCCTGTAATCTTCACTGTTGGAACGTAAAATAGTCTTGCTCGGCGATGTTGGCCGAGGATTGTTGTCATCAATATCTTCAATGTTAAATTCCCTGTTTGGACGGGTATGAAAAATTTTATCTTTCTTGAAATGTTTTTCACTTTTAATTTAGAACACTGGACCCAATATATGTTCACAACGCAAACTTTAATTATTCTGTTGGAGCCCTTGTACCACTATTTACTGTTTATTTAAAACCAGTTTTTTTCCAGAGATATTGTGTTTATCAAGTGTGTCAGAAACTTTAAGTATTCAGGTTATTGAAAATTGTTTATCCAATTATTGACTTATCATTTGGTATTGAACTTAAAACCTATACACCAACTCTTAAAAATTTAAGCTCCAACATGCGCTTTTTAACAGTTCTTCTGGATTATTTCAAAAAGAGCGAAGGAATCGGTCAAAGCTGATGGGGATTTTCCGAAAACGTTTTCTTACTGATTAAATTAGTTACTAAACATTCTTACTAAATCGTTACATGGCGCCATGTTAGTTCAAAAAAAGTGTACTGTTTTACAGTTTTGTTCGAGCTTGGCATAATTTTACACAATTCATCTCGAAATAAAATAAGAGGAAAATCACTGTCTATTTGAGATTTCTAAAAAATACTGTAATCTTATATACGTATAAAATTACAGTTTTTTAAAAAAATTTGATCATGCACATTTTTAATCACAATAGATTAAATCTGAACGAGAGTAATCTGAACCGCATGAGTGTTTAGATTAGTGTTGGCTGTTTGTATCAAGACTGTCCTTAGCGAATAGCTGCTGCTTTACTCAAGACTGGAATCCTGAGGTATAATTGATTGGTAAGTTAAAAACGGAGCTAGCTTATAGTTGCTGACCCGGTTGTACACTTACTTAGATATATTTAATTTTGTAAACTTGTCAGAATAATAATATTTAAGCCTCTTTGCTTTCACAGCTTACTTAATCTCGAAAAGATAACTCACTTATGAGCTTTTATGTATCATTTGAGAGATAGAGTGGACATGAGTACCGAGAATCATATTTAGCCCCCTAAAGGCGTTAAAACGTATATAAATAATTTGTTAACATATCATAAACTATTTTGAACACTTTTATTTCTATGCTACATCATTTTATATTTCATGTTAAAAACGTTCATAATGTGTTTTCGTACATGCTGTTATAAATGTTCGTATTATTTACTTTTATATGTTCAATAAATATCTAGAAAATAGGAGTACCTTTAAATTACCAGTAAGCCAGCTTTAATTGGCAGATATACCGTATTTACAGAAATTACAAATTGTCGGCAAGTTTGCAGGTCTTTAATCACATCATTAAACGTAAGTCTGGTGAATATACGATTTTAGTATTTAGTACATAATGCGTTGAAATAAACTAAAATTCAGCAAGAATATGATTTTTGCAAGACAAATAATTGTATTTAAGTGTTGCTTGAATACAACAAAAAACAACAAAAGCCTGCTGCTAGAACAATATCCATAAAACAACCAGAAAGAAGGGAAAAGACTTATTTCACTACAAAGAACGTGTTATTAATGGCTCAGGTTCAATTTTTTAAGAGAAAAGAGTTGTGCTAAAATGTATTAAATTCATATGAAAGGAAAGAATAATCTTTTGGTGACTGCTGTTCGAAGTTTTAATCTTCAGAAACATTTTTAAATTTACTGTGTCATATGACAAAATCCTTTCAGATACCTCAGTGACAGTCTTTGGCAGATTTATTTTGAGATAAATATAAACGTGAATTATTCCTTATCCATGTGAGGAAATAGTTTCTCGACATCAGATTTCAATATTTTAAGTTAAGAAATTCGTTTTAGCTTGATTTTAAGATTTTTCTCTGAGATTTTCCTAGAAATTCTTGAATTTTAAAAGTATCCTACGCAGGAATAGGGAATTTTCGGAACAACTATTTGTTGGAAACTCTACCCACTGTCATTCTGGGCATCAGTCAGTATGCTTCACAATGTAAAGTTAAAATGTATCAGAAAATTGACCGCCCCGCCGACTACATAATACTGTCAGTCATCTAGTTCTTAACAACAGGAGACCATTAATAGAGCAACCACACAATTGTTCAGACTTTCGGCTTTTATGCTCTATTGATGGATACTATCTACCACCAGCCAGGCATTTATTAGAATAAATGTATAAATGGTTACAATGAACATATGTTACATCAACGTTACAATGAATATATAAATATGCAAAAACAGTTACATTTTAATTTACTTTACATGATTAACTTATGAAGATAGAATAAAAGTCCATATTTATATAG
This sequence comes from Stegodyphus mimosarum, assembly GCA_000611955.2. NCBI lineage: Eukaryota > Metazoa > Arthropoda > Arachnida > Araneae > Eresidae > Stegodyphus > Stegodyphus mimosarum. The sequence goes on from KK112878.1 coordinate 2,957, forward strand.
TGGAATAAAAGTAAATAATTTTGTGTTCATAATAGTCCATATTTGGTGGCTAGAATAAGAGTCGATAGTCTAGAATAAGAATCGATAGTTAATAGTCAATAGTCGATAGTCTAGAATAAGAATAGATAGTTAATAGTCAATAGTCGATAGTCTAGAATAAGAATAGATAGTTAATTGTCAATAGTAGATAGTCAAAAGTCAATAGAGATAAATAATAGTTTTTGAGTTCATAGACTCTTTCAATAAATTGAAAAGTCAATAGGTTTATAATTAATTAGTTCGTAAGGTTTTTGTTATGGTGCTTTTAGGTAATCGCTATTAACAGATAATTAGCTGATGAGAGTTTCTAGTTTATTTCAGAGGAAGTTATTTTTCAGGATTTGTTTAAACCAGAGTTGAGCTGATGTTGTAGAGCATGGCTTGAAGTGAAGATCCTTGGTAATTTCACAGCTGAAGAGGTAATGATCCACTGCGCCTTCTTGTCTTCAAATGCAGGGGTTTATATGATGTAGACCAAGTCTATTTAGGGTTGCAGGAAAAGGACCATGTGATGTGAATGTGATGTGAGAAAAAAAGGTTATTGCACGATTGGAGGAAATAAAATTTCTTGAAAGAATTAGAAGAAACAAAAAGGTTCTTCTGTCTGTAGTATGTGCAGACCATTGATGTTTAACAACATCAGCAGTTCTTAACAACACGAATCATGAAATCTGTGAATATTCTTCGCCCGGTATGTGAAGTACGGAGACAGTTCAGTGAGTGACAATAAAATGCAATTGTTCAAGCAAAGTCAAGACACCGATGGATAAGTGGAAACGACCGTGAATAAGCGGCTGTCGTCACAGACGGTAGAGGTAAGATGAAGGGTATCCAAAAACTCCTTGTCCGTTATCATGAATATTTAAATGAACAAGGAAATTATGTAGAAACAAAAATCCGAAAGCTTTCAGATTTTACGTTGCGCCCAAAGGGACTTTTTTTAACGTTTTAAGTGTTACCTTTATTTATGAAATATCATGTTCTTTGCACTTAAACCATAAAATTCAATTCAACAGCAATATCGTATAATAATTTTAAAATGAGCATATTCTTAGAATTTCCGATACACAGTCTCGCGAGCTGGGGATAAAATTGTTTTTATCCCCGTAAAGTGTTGCCATTCCTTGCTTTGAAATCGTTGCGTTTATTAACCATAAATTCTTTAGTGTCTGAGAAAATATGAAACAGATAATAAAACAAATTCCAAATTAGGATTTCCAGGTGCCCTTATTCGGTGGACATAGAACTTCTGCTGGTACTGAAAACAATATCAGAGGTATAGGGGCAACTTGATTTTTGCTTCTGCTCGTTGCAGATATCTTTAGTTCGAAATAATGGAAACCCTTTCGTGTCATATGCTTAACTTCTGTATCCATAATCTGTAACAATAATCTTCGAAATTAATATACATCCTTAGACATCAACACAGAAACTTTAAAATCTATGTCAAAAGCTGTTGAAATTGTTTGTACTGAACTGCCGATTTGGCCGAAAGTACAAGGATTTGCACTAAGTTTTGGAGAAAAAAAAACAAAAATGATCACATTATAGATACTAATTTCAATTTTAGAAAAAGACGGAATCTGAAAGAGTTGAGCTTTTAATGGACGCCCAAAAGGGTTTGTTAAGGTTTTTTACGCTCTCGCCGAGACTTCTGCTGACTCATTTCTTTTCGTCTTTTTAGTTTAATTGTCAAGCATAATTGCCACGTACAATTCAACAACAAAATGGCAAAAATTTTAAAAACAACATAGCAACATATGTTTCGAATTCCTGATGTGTTGACATACATTTATATACTTTTTCAGTCTTTTTTCAGTCATCATAGCAATATTCAGTTTTCTCAATAAGATGGCTTACTAAACTCTTTTATTGTCTTTTTATTAAAGTTTTGTGTGTTAAATTCATTAATCAAATATCTCGTTCTTCGCACTTACCCCTGCAGCCTAAAAGCCGACGACAAACAATCGAACTTATTAAGAGGTTCGAAACGACATGCTGTGACACTACAGAAGTAAAATCTTCCTCAGTAAGGTCTCTACTTGACATTACAACTGTCGTAACTTCACGGCCAGTGTCAGATAATTTAGCGATGTACTAGTTATTGGTTAGCACATAATTTAGTCCGCTCTGTTTCAGGGGGATCGTCGGCCAATGACTCTAGAAATCATCGGATAACGTTTTCAGTATAACGAATTGCAGGGTTTAAAATACAATTAAACAATTAAAAAGCCCTGATTAATACAATCTATAAAAATTACTGGACTGAGCAAATACACAGAACCTATTAAAACTCTCAGAAACTACAGAACTGTAAAGCATTTGCTGCTAGCAAGAGCTATATCCTTGCATAATGAAGACAAGTAATTGTATTTTCTTTGGATAGTTCAAAGGCTAATAGATAGTGGCTTGTATTCATTTAATATTTGATTTATAATATGCATTGTTGATGTTATTAACAGTGCGATGAAAGAATATTGTTGCGTGCGTACAGGTTCGCAATGGATTAAATGCACAAGTCGATAAAAATTAATAAAATTTATTCTTTTCACAAGAAATAAAACCAAATTCTGAAATATTTCCTCAGAGATATTCGTACAATATCACAATATCTCCCAGTAGTTATATTTTAAACTACCAAAATACAAACAGAGCTCAAATTCAAAATACAGAGAAAACTAATCCTATCTCACCGCGAATTCGCTACATTCAATAACAGCACTAAGTAAACAACTACAGTTCTTATAACAACAACAACTGAATTGAGTTCCAAGGTCCAAGTTCCACTTATGCCGAGATTATCAAGCATTCTGCTTGATGTGTTCCGGCTGTCATCAGATGTTTGCACTGTGGGCGCTGAAGAGAGAATTTGTCCGAAGCGTGAGTCCAAAAGGGCAGGAGCTAATGGTGAAGGGGCGTGACCAGTTGTCACGTGGGCTGGAAGCTGACTTATCATTGGTTGCGAATCTTCTAAAGAATACTTCGCCAAAGTTGCAATTAAATAAAATATAAAACATACATGAAAGTAGAAATAGTAAAATAATTGCATAAACCAGTCCTCTATATTATTTACATATGTACATTAGTCCAAGTCCATCAGGAGATAAACACAAGACATGGAAAGATTAGCCTGTAGGTCACATGGGTAGTCACTCACCCAAGTTCAGGCTCAGACGCTTGCTGCTTGAGTTTGGATCTCTGAAATACTATCGAGATCAATATTTAATAATCTCTAATTAAGTGGGAAAGTCTTGATTTTCCTTAATCAGGTAAGCAGCGTAAGGCCTGAGAAACCTATCTTCAGCAAGTATCTCGTAGTGAAACAAGTTAAAGTTCATAAGATGTTCACAATTTAACGCACCTTTGAAGAAACTTGCATTAATCTTGCGAATAAATTGATTTAGTGGTTCAATTTTCATATCTTTATGCAATACTTCGTTTCTGACATAATAGTGGGCATTTGTGCTAATCCTAAGAAACTTGTTCTGCACTTTTTGAAGTTTCTCTATATCTTTTTCACTGGCGGTAGCAACTGAATTGAGACGTTTTCCTCCAGCTTTTATAAGCTTTATAATCAAGCACGAGATCATTTTGGTATTTTCTCGATATTTCTGGACAGCAACAGAGTACAATTACGAGACGTCTATTTATTAAATGCGCGTGCTGCTGTATTTTTACATTTTCGGCGCAACTTTCTCTTTAAAGTCGTCACGCACTGCATACCAGAGGAAAATGAAACGATTTTAATTACAGTTTTGCTAAAGATAGCTAAATAAACACAATATCCGTAACATTGCCCCCTTCCCAAGGACTGCACTTCCCGGGCAGTACAATCCCTGGACAGAAAGCCAAACTTACAACTAAAATATCAATGCAATACCAAACATTACATTACAATAACAAACAACGTAAACAATAATTGCAATACGTAATCTAAAACAAAGAAAATACTAACAAATACTAAATACAAATCAAATTTAGAAACAAAAAGGACCATGGTCTTATACTATTTACAATTATATACGCTGCGTACTATGGCTGTAGTAAGAAGCTAACCTGTCGTAATGAATGACTTTAGACTTAGAGTTCAATGACTTACGGATCCGAACCACAGCATCGTTCAGCCTGCTTAGGATTATGTACGGACCATCTCAAGGTGGCTATAGTTTCGGTCAGAGTCCTTTCCGTCGAGTTGGATTCCACACCCATACCTTGTCTCCTTCGTTGAATCGATATGCAGTAGTTCACGTGTCGTATCGGGTCTTTATCCTCTCCGTCGCCAAATTGCCTCGCTCTCATGAAAAGTTGTGCATCACTTCAAACCGGACGTGGAGATCTTAATGTACTCCTCAGGCGATGGAGGGCGAGCAAACAAAAGGTCACAAGGCAGACGAAGGTCACGATCGAAGAGCATCGGAGAGGGAGAATAGCCGGTAGTCTCGTGGACAGCACTGCGGTAAGCGAGTAAAAATAGTGGTAATTTCTTGTCCCAGTCCTGCTGGCTTCTGAAAACCACTAATGAGAGGTTATTGAGGATGGTTCGATTAAACCTCTCTACTCTGCCGTCCGACTGGGGATGTAAAGCCGTCGCTTGGGTTTTGTCAATGCCGAGTAGCTTGCAGATTCTTTGATTACAACCGAGGTAAAATTCCTACCCTGATCAGAATGTAACTGAAGAGGCACTTCGAACCTGGAAATCCAGTTCTGTTTCATTACCTCTGCTACTATCACAACCTCTTGATCAGGAGTAGGATATCTTCAGGCCACTTGGCGAAATAATCAATAACAACCAAGAGGCATTTTCTGCCATCAGCAGTTCGTGACAAAAGTCCTAAGATGTCATAGGCGATACGTTCAAAAGGTGCTCCTACATTCTAACGCTGCAGCTTCCCTCGGCTGCGTTTCTTCGGTTCTTTCCGGCCTGCACAGGCATCGGAAGATCGGCACCACCTTTGCACGTCATCCTTTGCATTATTCCAGCAGAATCGTTCAAAAACTCTCTGCAAGGTCTTCATTATTCCGAAGTGACATCCCGCAGGGCTGCTATGTAGTTCTTTAAGGACATCCGGAATCCGGGATCTTGGAAGTATCAGTTGCCATCGGAAAGCCTTTCCATCGTCCAATTCAAATTTCCGGTACAAGACGCCGTTTCGAATATGGAGTGAGCCCCATAGAATCCAATATTCTTTTGTCGTGGGACTATAGCTCAAAATGTCCTGCCAGGTAGGTTTGCTGTTTGAAGACTCCATTAAATCAATTATGGGTTTAATGTCACGCTCTTACAGCTGACTTCTTTATTACTTCAAGGGTCTCGATCAGCCGATTCTGATCTTGTAATTTGTCGTGCGACCGAATTCAGAAGTTTGTATTTCGCTTCGACCCTGGAAAAATATCTGCAGTTTCCAGGGCAATGTCTTCTAGACAAGGCGTCAGCGTTTCCACATGAGTATCCCTTCCGATGACGGATAGCGATGTCATATTCCTGGAGTCTCTGTATCCACCTGGCAATTTGACCTTCACGATTTTTGAAATTTAAAAGCCAGGTCAACGACGCATGATCCGTGCGGAGTAGGAATTTTCTGCCGTATAGATAACGATGGAAATGGAAATGTTCTACGGCTTTGGCGAGAAACTCTTTCCTGGTGACGCAGTAATTCCTCTCCGGTTTAGACAGCCATTTGCTGCAGTAAGCCACTGCACGTTCTTGGCCCTCTATTTCTTGGGACAAAACACCGTCTACAGTTTCATTACACGCATCGGTGTCGAGAATGAATGGTCTGTCGAGTTGAGGATACGTCAGGATTGGAGCAGATGTTTAAGCTTCTTACAAGTTTTTAAATGCATCCTCACATTCCTTTGTCCACACGAACTTTTGCTTGCTCTCCCTCAGCTGGTGAAGGGGTCTTATGATAGAAGAAAAGTCCTTCACGCATCCCCTATAGTAGGTGCAAAGCCCTAGAAAGCTTCTCAGCTGATGGACATTTTCGGGACGCTTTCTGTCTTTAACGGCTGGCAGTTTTTCAGGATCCGTACACATACCTTCAGCAGAGAATGACATGTCCGAGGTAAGCCACTTCCTGTCTGAATAATTTACATTTAGAGGGACTCAACTTTAGATTGGCTTCCTTTAGTTTCTGAAGCACATTTCTAAGATTTTTCTAGGTGTTCTTCAAAATTCTTTCCGACGATGATGATGTCATCCAAGTATATCAGACAGGCTTCGTAGGAAAGACCTTTCAGAACAGTCTCCATGAGGCGTTCGAATGTTGCCGGCGCATTACATAGTCCAAACGGCATCACGTTGAGCTGCCAAAGTCCTTGTCCGGTAGTAAATACCGTCTTTTTTCCTTCATCAGGGTGTACGTCTACCTGCCAATATCCACTCTTTAAATATATCGTTGAAAATCACTTGCTTCCAGAAGGAGTGTTCAGAATATCGTCATTTCTAGGAAGAGGGTAGCTGTCTTTCTTCTTAACCTCGTCCAACCGGCGATAGTCAACGCAAAATCTGGTTGAACCGTCTTTCTTCTTCACCCGGACAATGGGAGATGTCCAGAGACTTGCTGAAGGCTTGATGACATTGCTTTCTTCCAAGTCCTTTAGAAGTTTTGCTACCTCTTCCTGTTTAACTATCGGGAGACGTCTTGTGTGTAGCTTAATTAGTGGGTGACCTCCGGTATCAATTCTATGATGAATCAAACTGGTTCTACCCACGTCAGAAGACGAGCGGGAGGAAACATCCTGAAATTCTTGAATGACACGTTCCGTAGCATTCCTCTCATGATCGCGTAATTGCTCATTCTGGAATAACTCCGATGTAATACTATCCGAAGACACGGATTCTGGAGTGTTAATGTTTCATTTAATGCTGAGCACTAGAGCACCTTTCTTAATAATTCTGGCCTTCTCAGTTACATTGGCAACTCTGACCAGGATAACAGTTCTCGATAGGTCAAAGAGTTCTGAGGCTACTAGTACTGCTTTCAGGCTGTTACATTTATTGGGATATTCTATGATACTGTAGCGAAAATTTCTATTTTCGATTATAGATTCAGGAAGTAAAAATTCGGTTCTTGATGGGATTGTGATATTGTCTTGAGCTATAATTTTGTGGACAGATTTCAGTCCTTCAACATTAATTCAAAATAACGCCATGTCCTTAGAGGCAGAATGCAGTTCGCTATTTTTAAAGTCGAAGGAAAAATTGTATTTCCTTTGAAAGTCCAATCCAAGTATGCTAGAGCCTGTAATCTCTGCCATATAGGCCGCGTGATGGTAGGCGGAACTTCCAAACGTGATGATAACGTTCACTTTTCTGTCGATGTTGATCTTCTCGCCGGATTCAGTCTGGAGGGCAACGCAGAAGGGCGTCCAAATGAGTTTATCTTTAAATTGTTGAGCTAAATCTCCACGTGATGGTAACATTAGCTCCTGCGTCAATGATCATATTACAAAGAATTCCATTGATATGTCCCATGATGAAAAGTCCGTTACTGCCGCCACTCACTGCAGAAATTTGAAGCACTCTAAACTGGGGCTTTTCATTATCTGGCAAGCTCCGCCCCACGATATGTCCACACATTAGTTTCCCTCCTTTCTGATAGGCGTGGTTTTAATATCCATGCCCTGGGGTGGTCTGAAGTTTCTTCGTATGTGCCCTTCAGCACAGCGGTTCCAGAACTTTACGGTCGATTTCTCGCCACTGATATTCCGTGTCAAGGCATTCAGTTGTCTCGTTAAATCGCCTATACGAGGAGCCATTTGATCTTCTGGCTTTTGGACTAGAGCAGCTCTGATTGAGTGGCGGTCTCTACGAATTGCTTGCTGGGCTGCCTCTAATTTCATGGCGTACACCAAAGCGCTTTTAAGTCCTTGACATCCGCCATTTGCAGAGCTTTCTGTATTCAGGATCCCAGATGCCATCAATAAAGTACTGCAGGGAGAGGATTCCCCTTGTTTGTCTCGGGCTCTCCGTAAAGGCGAGATGGGATAGCCTCTCAATATCTGTGGCAAGCTCTTGGAGTGTTTCGGTGGGCTTCTGTTGACGGGAGTTTAATTGAAGCCTACTGTAGTCTCTCAAACATTTCTCTCCGAAGCGCAGCTCCAATGCGCCGCACATTTTTGAAATCTAGCCTTTGGTTTTCGGGAAGAGTCTGCAGGATACCCGCTGCGTCTGCTATCAGAGAAGCGGCGAGATGGCAGGCCTTAGCTTGGGAATCCCATCCAATTGCATCCGACACTATAGAAAATTGCATCTTATAAACTGGCCAGGAGGTCTTCCTGTCATATGTAGATAGCTTCAGAAAGACACGAACCGACAAAGGTAACAATTTTAAACCTTCAGAATTGTTTCCTGCTGTCGCTATGCACTTCTTTAACGTGTCAGCTTCTTCGGCGACGGCAACAGAAACTCTGTCATCCATTTGTTGTTGAACGGCAGAAACCCTTCCTTTGATTCGTTGCTCCACAGCAGAAATTTGTTCTTTCACCTAATAAACTCTTTCTTCTATTTGTTTTTTTACAGAAGAGCCTCTTTCTACAATGTGTCAACTTTATTTTCAGCAGCGTCAGTTCCGCCTTCCATAGCCTCAAATTTGTTTTCTATTATACAGATAATCTCTTTTTTATTTCCCCTTGACCTACTTTCATTTCTTTTTTAACATCTTCCTGGACAGCCTTCATTTCATCTTTAATAGATTCATGACTAGCTATAATGCCTTCTTTAAAGGATGCTTGGGCAGCTTCCATCTTTTCTTGGAATGCAGCAAAAGCACTGACGAGCTGTCTCAATTGTTCTTCCATCGCTCTTATGAATGGCATTCAAGTCCACATCTGCCACCCAAAAGTGTTGTCTGCGTATGGCTCGTAAAGGATTGAATGCACAACTCGTTAAAAAGTTAATAAAGTGTATTCTTTTCACAAGGAGTAAAACAAAATGCTGAAATATTATCTCAGAGATAGTTTTACAATATCTCAATATCTCACAGTAGTTATATTTTGAACTACTAAAAACATTAAACAGAACTCAATTGAGAGCAGAGAAACTAATTCGATCTCACCACGAATTCGCTACAATCAATAACAGCAGTATGTAAACAATTACAGTTCACTTAAAACAACAACTGAATTGAGATGTTTTCCTCCTGCTTTGTCTACGCTTTTTAATCATCCACGAGACCATTCTGGTATTTTCTAGATTTTTCTGGATAGCAAAAACAGTTAAGAGATATCTATTTATTAAATGCGTGTACTCCTGTATTTTTACATTTTCGTTGTAGCTTTCTCTTAAAAGTCGTCACACGCTGCATTGCACGGGGAAATGAAACAATTTTAATTACAGTTCTACCAAAAATAGCTAAATAAATACAAAATCCTAACAAGCTTTTCATAGATTATCTGTCTATATATATAAAGAAGAAAGTTTGTGTTTTTGTCCTCTAATAACTCCCTCACTACTACAGCTATCGTTACCAAACTAAAGACAAAAGTAAACAGGAGCTATGTCCTCACCGTGACTCGAGCCTGGATCTCTCGAGCGCCGATTGTGCTACCGTTACACCACTAGGATATGCAGAAAGAAGGTAGAAAATACGTTATAAGACATCTCTTCCTTGTAAAAGAGACATCGTGTGGTTTGCTGTATGAAAATAATCTAACCTAAGAGCTGCTAATTCGCGTTGACCTATTTTATATAAGTTACTGAAAGCGGAGGTAACACAAAAAATAAAAATGATAATATTGATAAATAAAATAAATACCTTAGGAGTCATTCACAAGATAGATCACGGAACCCAAGGAACATTTAACCGAACTCTAGGCGCCTTGTTTGAAACAAATTATCAAATTATTAGCTGATACTGTTTAATATGTATTTGATGAATTAGTAAAGGTAGTGTATGATAATTTATGAGTTTAATGTATAAGGGAGAAAAACGTTTTAATGTAATGTTTATAGATTCGATATAATAATATTAAATAATCTCTGAAAAATCTACATAATTGTAGGACAGCGTCACAAGCATTCTGGAAATTGTATTATAATTAATTTCAACTGGCTTTTTACTTTATAGTTTGCTTTTTATTATTTTAAAATTCATCATTATTAGGTTACGAGAAGGTTTTAAATAAAAGATGATATTTTTTATTACTTGCACAAGTTATGCATTTATTCTGCAGTGGTTTAACTTCTAAGAGTGGTGAAAATTTGTTTTAAATTCAATGAACGTTCTTGAAGGCAAAACATTTACACAACTGAAATTTGTTCTATATCAATACAATATCCTATCTTGCAAACTTCAGGATGTTTTGCAAGGTCTGAAAGATCATTACTGCTTCTCAAGACTTTCTCTTACATTTGCTTGTCTTATGGTTTACTTAGAAGTGAAAAGCAATGACTAAAGGACGAGTTTATCGACCAGAGTGCCAGGAAACAGGAACTAGCGTTCCCAAGTGTCTGCCTTTAGTACTGAGCCAACAATTGCGTTCCATTTCTGAACAAGTCGAGAAACACGGTTTTCTTCCTTCTGAATTGCATAAAAGCAATCGTGAGTCTTGTTAATAGATAGTTGCACTGAATGCTCTCTCCACATAATCATTAGGCTGTAGCTAATTCTTTTGTTCAGAAAATTCAGCAGAGTAAATAGGTTGATTATCAAAGCAGCAAAAAGGAAAATTGTTAAACCAAAGTAACAATTGTAGTTGAAAGAATTCTCGCAAAATCTAGAAGGCTAGCATGAAGAACCATTTATATAATACTCACGTATCTTTTATTAATTTCATATTTTGCTACGTATTACCTCCTGCTCGCTGCTAATTCATACTAAAATGACATACATACGAAATCTGGCATATTACTACAACTATCTTACGTACTGCTAATATTTGTAGTAACTTTGATACCTAGTAAGATTTTGTCTTCTGTTATAATAATGATATTAGGATCAATTATTTAACAGACATTTTACAGTAATGAGACATAACTATGACTTAATGATTTTAAATAAATGAATGAGCGAATGAATTATAAGCGAATTATATTGTAGATACACTAGGTTATTTCAAAGTAGGGGTAGATGAAAAATGAGCAATGCTCTCCCTGGCACTCGAACCATGGACCTCTCGAATGCGCTCCGAGTGTGCTGACCATTACACCACGAAGGCATGCTAGAAGGCGGAAGAAATACCTTATAATATAATAATTTTTACAGCTTCATTTTTTTATTTTGTTCAAAACTTCCATTAAGTTTAGAAAAGCATAAATAAAATTTTAGACTTAAAATAAAATTATTGAACTACTTTATTCGCAATTGTTTCCATTTGCTACTGGAAATTCACCATAATACTTATCTTATTAAGGATTGTAATAGTCCCCTGGAAGCATTATGAGGAACGAAGATCAAAGATAATAGTTGCACCCAGTTTTGAATCTTAGGTACGGTAACGACGATGGAAAAGGTCATGGTAAAGGAAGAGGAGCGGAAGAAGCGTTATTTAAAATCTGTCAATACATAAGTCTTCTAAAGATGTTTATGGTGAAGAAAGAGGAGAATAAGATCATGGGATTTCACTTTCTTAGGTATTCTAATCCAGAACCGGGATGAAACTTCATAAACGCGCTTTGTTTTCGTACCGACGTCTTTATCATTCCTTTAGCCATATGCTGGAAACAAATAACTGAAATGGGGCATTTAAGAATTCTCTCGAAGTTTGTTAAGAGCAGCTAATCTTAAGATAGCTTCTTCTGAGTAAGCATCAATAATTTTATAAATCAGGTAAAAGAGCTTATGTGTTACGAATAAAATTTTTAAATTTAAGAATTTAAAAAAAATTAAGAAATTTAAGAACAAAATTCTTAAACGTTTTGAACAAATCGGAGAATATCCACTGATATTGAGTAGAAATAATTTTGACATGCTAAATTCAAGTTAATAAGAGATTTTGTCTTCATAAGTAATTTATTTACTTTTAATTTCACAATTATTTCTTTAATGTGATACATGCTTTATAATAAATTTCCTCTTAAATAATTCACTTACTTTTATTTTCGTGCAAAATGTTTGTTTACTGCACTTTAAAATTGACTTAATAAGCTTTAATCAGAGTAGAGTAAACAAAGATGCATGAATCTGTAAACAAACAATTTTGAATAAACCCTTAAATAAAGTATGTTTAACAGTTTATTCAAAGTTCATGCAAAATTCATAAATTGAATTATAGACTTGCGAGGAATTTTACATTAGGTCTGGCTCAAAACTTATAACTCATTTTATTTTATTAATTGAAAATATTTTAAATTACAGGAGAAAACATTGCATCTGCTTTTATTATCAGAAGTTCGAATCAGAACTTTTTGATTTAATTACACAATTGCTATACAAAAAAGATAAATATATATATATATATAATTCTGTTAAGAATTTATGTGTTAATTTATCTATATTAGGTATAATTTGAACAATTATCTTTACTTTCGTCTTGCGAATCCCGTAGAAGCTCTATCTTGAGGTAAGTACAATTTGTACTAAAAGCTTAGGTTTCATGCTATCAGACTTTCTTAAGGTGTTTTCGATTAGAATTAGGATAGGGCTAGGAAGAAAATCCTTATGCCCTTTGCCACAGTTGAATACTCCAACCCAGTCTATATTTCAAGGTTAAGGTTTTGGTACGAGGAAGAGAATTTATACAGTTTATGACTTTTGCTTGAAAAACTTTCTTTTTTATTAGAGATTGAAAACATATCGAAGAAATCGATCAATTGCTTGCTGTGTGCAAGGCATGAATTTATTTGCTTTGGGGGAAACAAATGGAGTTTTATTGATCCCACAGAATTCTAGGTATAACTCATTTTTTTTAAATCCAATACAGGAAAGTTTACACTTGTTTTTCAAATTTAGAGTAGGGATACGGAAAGAGAGATCAAAATTGTAAATGCAAGCAGTGAAAATTTATCGAATTGAGGAGGAAAAATTCCAAAGCCACTTCTTTGGCATAAGAAATAAGCATGAATTTTTTATGTGGTTTAGTTGGAAAGGTTTACCAGCTAGTACTTGCTTCATTATTGAATTCTCCTCCTACGGCCTAGATCTCTGTCAAGTGTAAGCTCACATAATTTTTTTTTTGGCATAAACTTAGTGAACTTTTACATGCTGTGATTATGGACAAAATGACTCCACTCGTGAACTTTATAAACTGCAATATACCTTTATATCTGAAATAACCCATGGACATCCACCTCTTTAGTATTATTATTACAATTCATTTTGATATTGTGTTGCCAGTACTAATTATAATTAGCTCATTATGTTTATCTGTTTACTAATTATGTTTATCTTCTATTTTTGTTGCACCAAATCATATGTTCAATTTATTTTGTGAACCTCAAATTGTATTCCGACTATTTTGTAATCTACTTATGCCCTACATCAATATTTTTAATAAATACTGGATGCGGGGCGTACTGTGGGATTGCACGATGTACCATAATAGGCAAATTCTAGACCTTTTGGAAAGTTCCAGTCTATTTAAATTCTTATAAAACTTGCAGTGCGCCCCCCTTTTTGTGCAGCAAACAAAATAGAATGTTAGAAAATACAATATACAGAGGGGTCATTAAAGACATTTTGCCAACATCTGTACTTCTAGTGTCCGTTCCGGTTAAACGATCGAGATGAGATTGCAAATATAGTTATTTGGAGGTATGTGCTCAAGATTCGGTGAATGGCAACACAGGGGCGCTCACGGTTACGGTTATAGTTACAGAAACTCGAAAATATCGAATGGCAACGCCAACATTTTTCAGTCTCAAAATTTTCAGCGCGTCCGAAAACCCTAAACAGCGTTGGAATGGTACCGATGTGTCCAAAATCCTACGTGTTATGCATACACAAAAAAGAGTTCTGAAAACAGGCTAACGAAACATGGTCTGGGAGCATGGAGAAATTGCATATAACAGAGTCAAGATACCAATCATAAAACGCCGATCGCCAGATATTCAGGGTAAGAAAGGGATAAAATGCCAGGTGGGTACGAGGAGTGGTCATTTGGGAACTCGCATATGGCGTCGAAATTATTCTTCCTGGGTAAGTTCGTGGTGAATTGATAAAACTGTATGAACGCTACTACTGGAATTGCGTAGGCGGAATGCACTCAATGATATCGTTTGGATGCAAGATGGTGCAGACAGAAAGAGAAAAAGAAGTACTGGAGACACCAAAACATCGCCATGGGCAAAACTGGTATCGCCCCACTGCACTAACCATTTATGGAAGTGCACCCTCAACGGGCACGCTGACGCCATGCTCGGGCATTTGTTTACATTGCAGCATTCATAATAGTTACATATTGATGGTGCATAATTTGCATTACAGACAAAAGATATACTTTACACGGGTACTTTGCAATTGCATGGATAAATACAATAAATACAATAGGTCGTTTACAGATGTATATACATATTTTTCTTTTGTGTTTCGGTTTGGAGCTTTGTTGGTGGGGGATAATTATGCTACGTCGTTCGTTGTTTGTTTTGTTTTTTGTTACATGGTTCGCGGTTTATCAGTTCATCCTTAGTACTGTCCATATTTCAGCACACAGTTAACGAATTCTGTTCATGGTACATCGTGTTGAGTGCGTAGTACTAGTGTATCTCTCACACATTGCGCAGTATGAAGTACTTTACAGATCGTAGTTTGAGTAGGTATAAGAAACGTTACGGTTGTCTTAACAAATGGAGATATTTGAGTGTGTTTTCTAAAGGCACTCCTGCATACTAAGAGAGTGGATATTCTTATTGTTGCATTTTCTGAACTTGGAGAATTATTTCAGGTTATATGCTATGAATGACAGAGGTCCAGTCCTTGGCGGAGTAGAAAATCAATAATATTTTTGATGTTTTGGACGACTTTGCGGTGCTTAATTATGAATCTTCGAAATTCTATTCCAGCATGTTGAACCTTTTTAAGGTCCTTTTCTTATTCTTGTTTTTAACATTTAACATTTAATAAATAATCTTTGCTTACCTTTCTTGATGATTTTACAAGACGCTTGGAATTCTTTGCCATTTTGTTTTTCACACAAACTTTATTCTTCACAACTATATACAACTAACCATGTTTACATTAGAACGTTCATTATTTTACTTTGTTGCCACTACACTTTTATCAAAAAATCCGCAATGCGGTAAAGAAAATATAAAGAGCATAAAATGGAAAGCAGCGGCAGCTCGTGGCCAGCTACATAAACTGTAACATCCTCCCCCTCGATGAACTCTTGGTTCATCAAAGGATTGGATTCTGAAGTTATCTTAAACACTAAATGTTTTAATGTTCTACAAGTTTAAATGTTCATATACGCAGTGTTCGTAATTTAAGTTCACTGTGTTCAGTTCAAAGAGTTTAAGTCATTTCTAAGGGGTACAATAACTGCACAGGACGACGAAGATGAGTTCCATTAGCTAAACGGATAGTGCAAGCCCTTATTTTTCCATCTCGTCCTGGATGACACTCCTGTACAACTCCCATCTTCCATAATAATCTTGGTAATTTTTCTTCATGTACTAGAACTACAGATCCCTTCAAAAGATCTGTTACGGCATTACCTGTTTGAATTTGTTTTACGTTTCTAATTTCAAGTAAGTATTCCCTTTTCCATCTTTTCCAAAAACCTTCTAATAACCTTAGCCGGTATTTATATCGCCTTGTTAATTTTTCTTTAGTTGAATCAGGTTCAAGAATTTTGCCAGATGGTAAAGATGTCAATCTTCGCCCAACTAGAAAATGAGCTGGTGTCAGCGGTTCTGGTTCGCCGATTTCACTATAAACATAAGTTAGCGGGCGTGAATTTAATATTGCCTCAATTTCAATTAAAACTGTTTCCAGCTCTTCAAATTTAAGTGAAGCCTTCATGAGTATTTTCTTCAAACATGACTTGATAGATCTAACAAGCCTTTCCCAGAAACCGCCCCACCAGGCCGCCTTTTCCACATTGAATTTCCACTCAATACCTTTATTACCAAAATAATTTTGAACTTCTGTGTC
>KK112878.1:19354-42063 GCA_000611955.2 Stegodyphus mimosarum
AAATCAAGTCCACAACTTCGAAGGGATTTGCCTCTCTTATTCTTTCGGTTGGTAAAGGAGCGATATCCTGACTTAGTGGCTTAGCTTTAAATCTGTAGCAAATCACACACTTGTTAATATTACTCTTAACACGCTGTCGACCCTTTAGTATCCAAAATTTTGCTCTAACTTGATTTAAAGTTTCAGCTACATCAGCGTGCCCTTGCGTTTCGTGACAATCTTTAATGATATGGTCTGTCAAATGAGACTTCTCAGGTAATATTGCTGGATATGATTGATTATAGCTTAACCCAGCATTTTGAAGTCTTCCACCTACTCTAAGTATTCCATTGGAGTCTACAAATGGATTTAATGTAAATATTTTCGAACTAGCTATGCTTTGGTTCATCATTAATTTCCTTATTTCTTCTCTAAAATTTTCTTCCTGAGTTTTCTTGATCCAGAAATTCTCTGCTTCAGTCATCTCTTCAGCCGTGACAGATCCAATTCTTCTTAGTTTTGGGTTTTTCACATTATTGATATATCTGAAAACATAAGATGTTATTCTGTATACTTTCTTTATGTCACTGAAGTTCTCGATAGGAATGATAGGTTCGCTGTTTTCAACAATACAGTTTGCTGTTAAGATTTCTTGTTTATTTCCCTTTCGTTTCTCAGAATTTGTTACTTTATCATGTTCATTAAATTTTCTCGAAGATATGGGCCAAAAGTTGTTATCTTTAACAAGCCAAGGTGGGCCATACCACCACATTTCATTTTTTGAAAGGGTTTCTACCTTCTGCCCTCTCGTCAATAAGTCCGAAGGATTTTCATGGCTGGGACAATAATTCCACCAATCTGGATCAGTTTTCTCTTGGATTTCTAGACACCTATTTCGTACAAATTGTTTCCATTTCGTAGGATCAGCCTTGACCCAATGTAGTACAATTTCTGAATCTGTCCACATATAAACCTTCATTTCTATGTTTTTTAACGAATGTCGAATGTATGTGATGAGTCGAGCTCCTATGACTGCTCCTAAAAGCTCTAGTCTAGGTAACGTAATCTTTTTTATGGGAGCAACTCTTGCTTTGGACATACCAAATGATGTTTTTGTTAGCTCATTTTCATTGTATCTCAAATATGCAACGGCACCATATCCGTTTTGGCTACTATCTGTAAAACAGTGCAACTGAATATTCGACAGATTATTTTTTGATTGACTGTTGAAATAATGCCTTGGAATTTCAACAATTTTTAATTTAGGAATTTCATTATACCAGGTTTTAAATCGTTTCTGCAATTCTTGATCAAGTGGTGCATCCCATTGGTATCCCCTTTGCCAACATTCTTGCATCATCATTTTAGCTGCAACAACAAAGGGAGATATGAACCCGATAGGATCGTATAGTTCGCCTGCAACTTGAAGAATCTTCCGTTTTGTTATTTCCTCAGCCGGATCTTTTAGTAATTCATCTTTGATTCGAAATTTCAGTATATCTGCTTCATAATTCCAAATATATCCTAGCAAAGTGCTATTCATTCTGTCTCCATTAAACTTCGTATTTTCAGCTGCATTCCAAATCGCATGTAATTGGGCGTTATTGCTCCTCCACTTTCTCATATTGAAACTAGCAAGCATCATAATCCTTTTCCCATCTTTATAAATTTCTGCAGCTTCTTCTTCATTATCTGTACCATGAATCAAATCATCTACGTAAATATTTTCTTCAAGAAGCTGACAGATCTTCGAATATTGTGATTTCAACTTTCTTGCGTGATGCTTTAGTGTTGCTGCTAGTGAAAAGGGGCTACAGGTTGCTCCGAATATTACACGCGTCATTCTTAAAATCGTTGGTTGCTTCTTTTCTTTTGCAGTCCAAAGAAATCTTACTGCATTTCTGTCTTCAGGCTTCAACAGAATTTGTAGAAAAGCAGCTTCAATATCTGCAGCAAATGCTATTTTGTGTTGACGAAATTTAATTAGCAAATCTAATAATTCAGGGTTTAAATTTGGTCCTGAATGTAAGCAATCATTTAAAGATAGACTATCACGAGTATGTGAGGAAGCATCAAATACGACCCTTAATTTCGTAGAATCGTGATCTTCTCTGATTACGCAATGGTGTGGCAAATAATAGATGTTTTCTGCAGAATTCTTTGGAGCCTTTTCAACTATTCCTTTATTTAGATAATCTTCAATTACCCTTGAATACTTGTCATAAATTTCAGGATTTATTAAACCTTCTAAGTAAACTGCTCCATCTGTTTAAGGCGATGTTATAATTACTACCCATTTTATTGACGTTGTCCTTCCAAGGTAATGAAACTTCATACCGATTGGTTTTATATTCAATAGTTTCTTCAAATCTCCGAATAACTTCAGTGTCATTTTCATTTGTTTGACAGTCAAGTATTCCAATTGCATCTAAATCCCATAGCCTTTTTAAAGCTGCACTAGTTTCAAAATCAGGTGCATGTGAAATATTCTCAACAACATTCATTACCGTAATTCCGGAACGAAGTGTGGAAACATTACTTAATGCTTCAGTCCCACTTATAGTGTAACCAAATAACGTTTCAGAGGCAACAAGACCCTTTGATAATCTTTTAACCTTCCCAGTGACTATTTTCCAGTAAAAATCATTACCAATTAATACTGATATTTGAGAGTTATGGCCATCTATATTTGTAGCATCAGCAAGTCTTATCGAATTTTCCATACAATAATTAAGTATTTCCTTTCCTGGCATACCAATAACAGCTTGGTTAATTTCTGGAGTTTCAAGAGCTTCAATTATTATTTTCCCAGGTCCGCATATATCTTTAAGTATAACCTTAACCTTTTTTAGCCTTTTAACTATAGCCTCAGTAGAGCCGAATGTGTAAATCTGAAGTTCTTCTTCCCCCACAACACTTAATTTCAATTGTTTTGATACTTTTGTCAGAATGAAAGATTTATGAGAGGCAGAATCAAAAATGAGTCTTACATTTTTTCTTCTATTCTGACCTAAAGCTACTGCATTTGCAGTTTGTAAATAAACCCTTTTTTTGTTATCTCTTTCGGAAATTGACGCTACCACTGTGTCTGTTTTAAACTCACCTTTATTTTCCCGTTTATTTTCAAATTTATTATCATGTAAAATAGTATTATGCCTTAACGAACATAAATCACAGCGTATATCTGAGTTGCAACGGGCTGACGTATGAGCCTTACGAAAACATAAATAGCATCTCCCAGCCAGTTTTAATTTCTTTCTTTTCTCCTCAATTGGAATTGCGCAATTTGAAGTAGAATGCTTCAACGATTCATTTTCTATCTTCCCACAAAATATACAGTCGGCTGTTGATGTATTCGTATTCAACGACGCAACTGCTGGGACAAAATGTTTGTTTTTGAAGGCAGTATGATATTTTTCACCTTTAAAAAGATCTCGCGATTGGTGTTTATTTTGTTCGGTTCTTATGTTAAACTCGGAATGATTTGGCGATGTTTGGAAAAATGTTCGCTCTCTGCTTTCAACTTCTTTCTTCAGAAATTTCAAAATGTTAGTCACTGTGGTTTCTGTGTCAGGAGTTAACGATCGATTGAACTCTAAAACCAATTCGCTAGGAAGTATTCTCATTAACAGCGGGCATAACAAATAGCTGTAAGAATTCGAAGTAACGTTAAGGGAATCCAGGCTTCTAATTTCAATTTCTAAACTATCATAAAGATTACGTAACATTTTAATATCATCCATTCTTTTTACTGGCTTTAAATTCAGCAGACGATTCATATGTGCGTTTATTAGAATTTCCTTTCTACCAAACCTTTCTTTCAGAATATTTATTGCCTTAGCGTAATTTTCGGCAACTAACGGTAATCCCTTTATTGACATTAAAGCTGTGTCCGTTAATAAAGATTTGAGGTAATTAAATTTGTCTACATCCTTTAAAGCAGAGTTATTATGTATAGCAGATTCGTATTGAGCCCAAAAACTTTGAAATTCACATATTTCGCCTTTAAATTTATTTATGGTTAGTTTCGGAAGTTTAGCGCCATTTGTATTTGTGTTCTCTACCGTATCTATAGTAGAAGAATTAGATGGCATCTCATTTAATTTAACATATTTTCTATTTCTAAATATTCTATTAATCTTCGATTTACACAAGGTGATTTTATTTTTATATTCCAAGCTATCCTGTATTTCGGTGTCATACTCTTTTTCGTCTGTTATGACAGATTCAATTTCATTGTTCAATATTAATATAGCGTTTTCATTTTCATTTAAGATGGATAAGTCGTCTTCTAATAAATCAAATTTAATATTTTCCGATTCAATTTCCTTTTCCATTTTAGCTATCAGTCTTGTTACTGATGCTCTTAGCATTCCTCGCTTCTTTTTTAATGCTTTTAACTTATCCATCTTAATATTCGATATTCAATCACTAATGAAACAATAATAAATACTTAAATCATAATATATCTAAAGATCACTGTTATCCCGGGTTTCGGCACCATGTTGAACCTTTTTAAGGTCCTTTTCTTATTCTTATTTTTAACATTTAACATTTAATAAATAATCTTTGCTTACCTTTCTTGATGATTTTACAAGACGCTTGGAATTCTTTGCCATTTTGTTTTTCACACAAACTTTATTCTTCACAGCTATATACAACTAATAATGTTTACATTAGAACGTTCATTATTTTACTTTGTTGCCACTACACGTTTATCAAAAATTCCGCAATGCGGTAAAGAAAATATAAAGAGCATAAAAATGGAAAGCTGCGCCAGCTCGTGGCCAGCTACATAAACTGTAACACAGCATCGGTGGGATGGCGAATTGATGGGTTGACGTTAGCGAAAGTGAAACATGTAATGTTGAGGGTCTCCGCGTTCCCCAAATATGCATCTATCCGACGTAGCCATATTGCGATCATAAAAATACTTGGGGAAGGGACCGTGACCCGAGATGTACTCGGTGAGAACGTAGCTTGATATTGTGGTATTTCCGTCAGCCTTGGGTAGCAGTTCGAATGTACGTCGTCCTTGTGGTCCTTGTTCTCATTGATGTTGCCACTTTTCATTCGCCATTTGTTATAATTTGTACTTTAATGCTGATTTAGGCCATGGGATATGAATTTGGCATCCTGTTTGTTCTAATGCTGCTTGTTTTGCTAGAAAATAGGCCCTTTCATTGCTTTGACAAGCGATGTGCCCTCTGGTCCATGACAGGATAAATTTCTTATTACTTGTGCTTATGATGTCTTGAATTTTCCGGGCTATTGGAGAATTTGTGTGCTGCTGTTTGATGGCATGTATGGAGGACTGACTGTCGGTGATTACATGGATGGTATCTGTATTTAAGTCTCTAAGTTGCATACTGCTGTTAAGTATGGCTGTGAGCTCTGTTCTGCTGTCGAAGGTAACCTTGCCATTCGGAGTGGAGGCCTATTTTTGTTTTTATGGTGACACTGCTTTCTACCTTATTTTCGATCTTTAAACCATCCGTGTATGCAGTAAATTCAGTTAATGGAGATAGCTTGTCGAGGTTGCAATTGAGATTGTGAAGACCTAGGGCGGGATGTCTGTTGTATTTCGGTGGCTTTTCTTCATAGTCTTGTGGAATCAAAATGACATTGTTGTACGTGGTAGTTTTCTAGATTTGTAGGATCATTGTGGACACTCCGTCGATTTCTGTTTGAATTGGTAGCGGAGCCACCCCGACTATTGTCTGCAATGCGTTGGTGGAGGTTGTTGAGAATGATCGGGTAATATTGATCAGGAAAGGTCTTGCGTTAAGAGTCCGAATTTTTCTCGCTGTCATGGGAAAGGCCCAGATAGAAGGCCGGTAGGCGATTATTTTATTGACTACTGTGTTTAATAGAATTTTCATAATGCGATGATTAAGGGCCCAGAAATATCCTTTCATCGCCCTTAATGCTTTTGCGAGTTTGGTGGTGCTTAGCGTTTTTTTCCTGGAGATGCGGTATCCAATTGAATTTCTGGTCTATGGTCAGTCCTCAGTACTTGAAGGTCTTCAAACATTTTATTTTATTGTCTCCAATTCGGAGCGTGGGGATCCTGGTGATTGTTTGTCCTGGCTTGTGTATTATGAGCGCGTGCGATTTTATGTGTAATATTTGGAGTTTTATTCTATGACAGAGGTTGTTGAATATATTAAAGATGGTGTTGCAGTTTTCCTCTAGTTGTCTTCGTGCAGATCCTTTGATTATGAAGACAACATCGTCGGCGAAGGCAACAATTCGTGTGTGATTTGGCCACTGATGATCGATAATATTATTAAAGGTGATGTTCCAGAGGTCCGTGCTCATACACGACCTTTGGGGACATCCTCTAGTTTGTTTTCTGTCGATTATGGTATTGTCGTAGATTGATACGCTTTGTCTGTTCTTGAGTTAGTCCATAATCATAAGGTACAGGTTTTTTGGGCATTGCATCTCTTTGACGGCTATCCACATATAGCGAGGTTTGTTAAAGGGTCCTGGAGCAGCATTTTGGTGATCGCAACATCTCACACCATTATTCTTTTCTGTGGCCTCCGCGATTCCCCGATCTGACGTCTATGGATTTCTCGTTTTGGAGATAACTGAAATCCAGAGTTTGCCTGTGCAATTCGCAAACTTTGTCGGATTTACAGAATTCTATACCGCGTGAGATTGCAGTATTTTTAAGGAAGTACGCAGAAAATATGGCATCATCGGTAACACATTTATTGACGTACGAGAACATGTTGACTTCGTTGAGGCCGTCCTGAGCCACATTAATAGTCATAAATTAGAATGTGGAGTCTTAATTTAATCAAATAATGTTTTTAACTATGATGATTTTAATTTGTATATTCTTATGATTTTAAGTTTTTTATTTATGGTAATTTATTGAAAGACTGTGTTATTTTAATCTTTGTATTTAAAGATAGTCTTTATTGATGTATAATTTTTATATGGGCAATAGTTCCTACTGAATTTTGGATGTTGTTATTTATTTCAATTAACATATGTTTTGTGTGTAATGCTCTGGAATATGAATTTAAGCTTTAGCAATATATGTAATGGATCTAACGGTGTTTGGATTGAAAGATAATTGATCAGGCTGAGTTTGAATTGATTTATGAAATAAGATTTCTTTGATGTACTGTGCCCATTCTCAATTTGAAATGTATTGCATGAGTATTTATGTTGCTTTGTGATTATTGTGATTTCGATTGTATTGTGTATGTAATAATGTTTTCTATTTTTTTTTAATATTGATGATTTTAATTGGTGTGTGTTAATGACATGTTTTATTTTTGGAGCTTTTCTGAGCGATTGTGATATTTTGATACTTTGTGTTTAGTGTTTGTTTTATAGAAATGTGTTTTATTGTATGAGCAATGGTTCCCTCTGGATCCTTGATATTGTTTCAATCTAATTTTGTACATGTGTTTTATGTTTTATATTTGCATAATTGTATTTTTCAGTGCTGCAGCTTATCCGAGAGAAACTTATGTATTTATGTAAATTTTGTGTTTTTTTTTAATGGAATTGTGTTTGTACTTCTTGTTTTTAAGGGCCAGTTAATTTTATTATTGGTTAGGTTAGTGTTTAAAAAACATGGAGAATCTCACCAATGTTAATATTTATATGCTTTGAACTCTTCCACACTTAGAATTCTTTGAGATAATGCATAATTAGACTACTTATAAATTTAACTTTGAAAGTTTAATACTATTAAATATGTGATGTTAAAAAAGGGAAAAAGGGAAGGAAAAAATAAGGAAAAAGTCGCTGAGAACTAGTGTCTCAGTGACTAAATCGGTGATGATCCTTGTAAAGGCTTTTTTTTTTGTGCGAAATTGGTAGTAGCGTTCCCTGGATATCTAACCATATTGGGCCTTTATACATCCTGGTGGCTGCAGTACGTTTTGATTTTTGAATGTTGTGTGTTTGTATTACCTGTTGGTGTTTATAAGTGGTTTTCTGTTTTGTTTTTCTCTCTTTTGCTTCTTTTCTGTCCTATTAACTGTTTCTGGGGTCTCTGGACGTTTGTGGCTGGAGGGGGGAGGTCTATAACGTTCTTAAGGCAGCAATGCCAGGTCGAATGACCTCCTTTCCCATTTGCGTACCGCGTGAGATGGCAAACATCTCTCATGCCATGTTGCGTTCAGCGGTATTCTCCACCGTCTCCCGATGAAATGTATACTTGCCTTTTGTGGCATCCATGTGGAAAATGTTTGATCTTAATAAAGGCATTTTTTTGTCTGATATGTGTTCTCATCAGTGATCGATATCTTGTCTCTGTCATATGCAAATTTTCTGCGTGCGCCCAGATGGTGTTTCGTTGTCCGGTTTTCAGAACTCTTTTTTTGTGTATGCGTAACACGCCAGTTTTTGGACATATTGCTACCGTTCAAACGCTATTTACGGTTTTCGCATGCGCTGAACATTTTGAGACCGGAAAAAGTTGGCGCGGCCATTCTTAATTTTCGAGTTTATGTAACTTTAACCGTAACCGTGAGTGCCCCTGTGTTACCATTCACCGAATCTCGAGCGCATACCTCCGAATAAAAATATTCATCTCGATCGGTTAACCGAAACGGACGCTAGAAGTGCAGATGTTAGCAAAGTTTCTTTATGACCACCCTGTATGTATAGTACAATAGAAAAGGCGAAGAGATATAATCATGAGAGTCGTGGGCGCAGTCAGGGGATTAATATTCATGTTTGCAGAGTATTAAGTGTTCCCCATCCTTTTTTATATTCGCTGTAAGATTTATATTCGTTATACTGTTGTTGTTGTCTTGTCCGTGAATTTCATGGAAGAATGGTTGCCAGTGCCTCAAGGAGGTTGGATTTCTATTTCCATTCCAGTTTTGAGAGAGACCATCCCGGCGAGTGGTCCGAGGTTCTTCCATCCCTCTATCCTACCACCATTTCACACGACTTTCGGCTGCCCATACATTTAGAGGTCCCCTATGCCACTGTTATGTATTACATATTTCAGTTGTGAATTTAAATTGTTTTAATTGTTATGATTTAACTTATTTCTGCTTCAGACTTAAAGATTAATTTGTTTTTATTTTGTAGTTGAACTTAAGTTTCTTTGCCTTGTTGAAAAGTAATTGTTGTCATTTAATTTGTTTTCTTGACAGTTTTGGTTAACTCTGATTTGTTTTAAGTTGCTTGAGTAATTAATTTTTCTTCTTTTACTTTTGGTTTGGTTAACTATTTAAATTTTTGTTTAGTTAATACTTTTTCTTAACTTGGTTGCTTAATGTTTAATCTCTTGTTAAGTTGACTCTAAAGGTCAATTTTTTTTAAAGTTTTGTTTACACAAGTTGGTATTTAAATTTTTAATTAAGTTTCAATGTGCCCCCTTTTCTGCTAAATTTGGGGTGCATATTTTCTGACTATAGTGGTCGTTTTGGTGTTGTGGAAAACATAAAATTTTTCCTACTTGATCATTATATTTTAATTGAAGTAATTTTTTATTTTCTTACTATGGTGGTCGTGTTTGGTGTTGTAAAAAACCTAAGAAATTTATTTATGTGATTATTATATTTTAATTGAAGTACTTTTCTCCAGTCTCATTATTTAGTATGTAAAGAACAAATCTTTTAATTCTTTCGAAAACTTTTTTCCGTTGCCTTGTGGGGAATCAAGATTTATGACTTTGTTTTCCAATTTCTTCACCCGCCAGACAGTGGTCTGGGAAGCATCTGTCATCAATGGAAACTTTTGCATCCTGCCAGAGAGGGTAAATTCAACACACAGTACCATACGCCAAGGTCGAGGGGACGGGGTGTTTTCCTTACTTGCAGGCTTTTTCAGTGCTGGAGTGAGACCCCTCGACGAGGCTATTTCCGCTGACAGGTTTGATGACCTTGGTGGTTCAGCGATTTTTCGCCAATTTCAGGAGTTCGAACTACATGGCTTCACCTTCCTGTGTGCTTTTTTCCCCCTGGGGTTGCCGGGCTATTGGCCTGTCTTGTACCATCTAGGATCGCCAACCGAGATTTGGCGAAAGGAGGAAAAAGGCTTGGAGCGAGCTACGGGGAGAGACGGAGAGACGTGGCGGACGACGAAAAAGGTACGATCTGAAGGTGTCTCGAGAGTAGCTGTCTGCGTTATCATAGAACGAATTATGTCGGAAAAAATGGATGAGAGAAGGCACCTATGGAGGGCGACGCAAATGTCAAAATCATTTCTTAACTAATTATTTTCTTTTCTCTCCTTATAGAAAGCAAGTGAAATGGCAAACACCGAAAATTTTGTTGACGTCTACTGCCATGATTCTGTATCCACGTATCGGCATGTACCCTTACCATTGTCAAATTCGGTATGAAAAATTTTGTTTTATTTTGTTTCCTCACCACCACCACCTATGTAAAATTTGTATTAAGTCAGTTATCTCTTAATAAATCCTATATTTAGTTTTAACTTCTCTTGTAATGTTTTCACTTTTTAATTTAGAACACTGGACCCAATAGTATTTTAAGTATCACAACGCATAAATTTAATTACACTGTTGGAGTATTTGGTCACTATTTACTGTCTATTTGAACACAGGTTTTACAATATATATGTTGTTTATCATGTATGTCACAGACATTTACACTCATGCAATTTTGTCTTATTCATGTGATTTAGAATTGTTATCCAATTTTGACTTTCATTTGATATTGAACTTAAAACTTAAACACTTAAGTTAGAAACTCCAACACCACAAAGACAGTATACATTTACAAACATCCATGCCTTCTCTGGGACTGGAACCCGGGCCCTTCGGTAACGCGTTAGGCTTCCCTAATTACTATATCTGCTGGGTGGCCGTTCGTTATACCATTTATATTGATTAAAGTAAACGGATGATGAGAATCACCCGTAAAAATTGCTACTTCTAGGAGTTGTAAAAAGGTTTCTAAACTGTTTTTGCTATTTTGCCATGTTTATTCAAAACGTTTGTGCAAACTGTTAACGTACAAAATTATTAACACTGTATTTTGAAAACACTGGACAATATCAAAATACATAATTTGATTATTCTTTGCTTAGACGTTGTGGACGGTAAACTGTTCGTAAGGCAACTAAAAATGGAATTCTAAGTTTCAAAAATTTTATTTCGGAAAATAGGTAATATGCTATTTTACATATTTAAGACTCTGGTATTAAAGATTTGAATAATATACACAATAGGCTATTATAGGTCTTATTTTCACATGTAATTTTGTGATTGTCAACTGTTTCGATGTTAGTTTCAAGATATTACGATATCAATGAGCTTTAAAGGCATGAGTTCCCCTCTTGATTTATTATCCATTTTTACTTTAGCTATTATTTCCAGCGTTAGCTGTGACATCAGCATCTTGGTTAATATAATTTAGAAAGGCGAAAAGGAAAAAAAATGAAGACGAAAACAGAAGGGTGAAGAAAAAAATTGCGTCCATAATAGCGCATGTTTTTGAAAATAAGAATAATCGAAAACAATCTTAGAGAGATCATTGAACAACCAAAAAATTTCAGTTCTATCCATGTGAAAAACGCAATCCGAAAATTCGCCGAATTTTCTGCTATTAAACTATCTAAATTTAAATAGAGGCAATTCTTTCAATAAGAAACATTACACATCAAAGTTTCCCAGATCTGCGACATATATTCTTTCAGGTCGGGTTTAAAATAATAAATGTTTTGGAACAACAACAACAAATTGAAATTAAATAGTGTTGTCATTCACAAAGTATATTAATAAAATACCATTAAAATTATTCAGTGGGGATTGAACACAAGGGCTGAATTTCGGACAGGCCACATATCCGTTGATTAAACATTTTAATGTAAAGCGTTATTCGGCATTCGATTCGTTAGAGATTCGGGGGCTTACTATTCATATATATGTACATATCTGTAAATCAAAATAACATTATACATATATATTTATTTAATGATCCTTTATTATTCAATACTATATTTATTCATGACTATATATATCAAAGTACGTTTTATACAAATTTTTTAAGTAGAATTATGAAGTTTACAGATTACTTTTGGCTTTTAAAAGTTTGCAAATTAAATTTCGGTTCGTGAATAATGTTTTGACGAAATATATATATATATATATATATATATATATATATATGTATAATTCTCATAAATCAGAACAAAAAACAATAAAATGCCGTATTAAATATTTGAAGGTTGATCCTATTTATTCCGTGGATGGATAAAACGCAAATCAAAGAGTTTTAAATTAATAGATAAGCTGATTAAAGCCATACGACGATGGGAATAGTCAAAATGGCTTCCTACGAATTTTCAGAATCGGGAATAATGTATTTAATATTTTGTCAATGCTATTTTTATTTCATCGCAAAAGTTCGAAATTTTTTATTAGCAACCTGTACGATTTGAAAGCGCGCAGCCGCAACACTTCCCGAAATAAAGCAGATTTTTATCTCCAGCGTGTGAGACTGTTACCGCTCGGAAAAACGAGGACACAAATTAGCGTTTTCAAGAGTTTTTAATGTATAACTGTGATTTTAGCTATTTTTTTTGGGGGGGGATGGATGTCTACCTTTCCCGGGACCCAGAAAAGAATTGTAGAAAGTTTGGTGCCGATAACTATAGTAGTGACTGAGTTAATCACGAACAAACCCCAAGCACACAAACACACAGACATTCTTCTTTATATATATATATATATATATGTATATACTAGTGGAAGTACCCGATGCCAGTTAAGTTAGATTGAGATTAATGTATCTAACAGAGAGAACGATATTGCTGTAATCCTTCTCTAATAACGATGCAAAAATAATGATTCATAGTCATACATTTTTCAGAATGATGCGATATGGAACCCACATAAAAAATTTCGGTAGGAAAATAAGTTAATTCTTTCTCATAATAACAGCAACAATGGCACGCAGTTTTTAATGATTTTCGTCTTTCTAATCAGTTGGTTGTAAAAGCTCAAGTTCCATCCAATATTTTCCCTATATGCATTTTAGTTGATTAAATGTGACAAAAAATTGATCATAATTGACGAAAAATCAATAACGCGAACAAACAAACTGGCATTCATCTTTATGTAGAGAGATTTTGTAAAACCTACAAATTTTTGTGTACAGAAATTGTCAAAGCTACAAACTACAAACTCTACAGTTTGAAAGCGAGCAATAGGAACACTTTTCGAAATAAAGCATTTTTATCTTCAATGCGCGAGACTGTTGTCACTGGAAAAAATGAGTGCGAAAATTTAGCGTTTTCAGAGTGTTTAATTAATATTTAGGCTGATTAAAGTTGTAGGAAGATGGGAATAGTAGAAATGGCTTCCCACGAATTTTTGGAATCCGGAATAATGTATTTAATGGTTGTCAATGCTATTTCTATTTCATCATAAAACTTAGGAAATTTTTTTTAACAGAATCTAGGATTTGAAAGCGATCAATGGCAACAACTTTCGAAAGAAACCAGATTTTCATCTCCAGCTTGCGAGACTGTTGCCACTCGGAAAAATGAGGGCGAAAATTATAGTTTTTAATTAATATCTTTGATTTTAACTACTTTTTTTACTTAAGCTACTTACTTTACTTCCTCTAATAACTCAGTCACTACTATAGTAGTGACTGAGGGAAAACCAACAGACTTTCTTCTTTATGTATATTGATATAAATAGATCTCAAAATAAGCACTTAAAACTAAGTAAATATATCTCAATACACGAATAGCCCAGAATGAAGCAAAGATAAATTTTAACGATACATATTTGATATTTTTGGTAGTATAGTGAGAATTGTTTGATAGTATAAGTGGTAATAGAAGTAAAAAGGAAAAGGCTACAATTAAGAAATATATTTAAGGGATTTGATGAGTTTTATATTTATTTACGTATACTCTTGATTTGCAATAGTCAAACGTTATATTCTAGCTACTCCAATCATTCAAAAGTAAACAAAATATATGAATACATAATTTAACCTAATAAAATTAATAGATAGATGTGTAACTGGTTCTTATTCATTAGGTGAAAATTTGGAGAGAGTCAACGTTATTCAGAGAAAGTAAAGTTGCTTAACACAAGTAACCTTCAGTTCTTTACTCCTGAAAATATTGAAAATACCTATTTTAATATTTAGCTGAGTGATAACGAAATCTAAAATTAAGGGCATATTTCAAGTTATTTTTAAACGAATGAAACGAATGAAGGAGCAGAAAAAAGGAAATTTGTTTTCCTTCAAATTAATAAAAAATTGAACTTAAAATGTGAAGGTGTATTTATATGTCAAAATATCTGGAGGCGCCATATTTTATTCTCAAGCATCAACAGGAGAGGGGAAATTGAAATTGAAAACATAAATCTGGAGATATTTTAAGAATAAATAAATCATGACTAGAGTATATTAGCTACAAACAGTGAAAACGGGTTCTTTACGGTCATTTTCTTAGAAAGGCTGATAAATCGTATTTTAATAATTTTTTTTTGAGATTTGCTTCATCCAGATGCATTTCATGTTTCATTCCACTTTTAATTCGAAAATGCATTTTGACAGTTTGCAATTCGTTTTCTGCTCGGTTAAAATGAAAAATTGCAAAAGCAAGTCACTTAGAATTATTAGATTTTGAATTCGCTGATTTCAATATCGTGGCGGTTCCAAAACAAATTTCTTTTTCCTTATCAATACCATTAATTGACATCAAATGCGAAAAGCGTAAAATAATTTTTTTGGAAAATCTCATTAATAGGAAATAAATTCTAGTTAGTACAATTCTAATTCAACTGTAAAATGATTAGGGAGACATTTTCTGAATTACAATAACAGACATGATTTGAATGCAAAAAAGAACTATAATGGATATATATTTAGTTTAACAAAAGCGCGTTCGCAGCATGAATGTTACCGCATTTCTTCATTTGTAATTAAATTAAAGGCAAGTTTCCCAAAGAGAAACAAAGAATAATGAATTTTCAAGAATTTGCTTGCATTTGTTATTGAGGGTGCCATGGTTAGCTAGTAATGAGTTCTCGAAAAATCATTGATCTCTGTTTCTTTTTGTGATGCTTGTCTTTATTTATAACTGAAGATGGCAATGATATTCAAACTGTGAAAGCACTTGAATAAATCTGCGTCAGTTTATGCTAATTTTCTTGCACGGAGTTTTGTTTAGTGAGTCATTCTTAGTCATTCATTAGTGAGTCATTCGAGTGCTGAGGTTTTTAGCCTAAAACAGAGCAGCGTTGATGAAAACAATATGTAAAATACAACGTCACTGAAAAATAATTCAAGGATTACAAAATCCTGTATCCATGTTAGCCTAAACAGTTAAACATATCAGTCTAACTTAAATGTTAAAACGTTAGGAAATATTTGAAATTTTAATCTTATGCCAGCAGCTTCCGATATTTGCTCATTTTATAGCAGTCTAGTTCGAAATGCATTGAGTTATGAAGTTAAAGTTGCATTTGGAATATTACTGCAATTTTGTGTTCCAGAAGCTGGATAACACGAATCTTTTATGATCATTTTGGATTTTTCTAGGAAAATAAATATCTCACTTGGATTAACATTTGATTAATTAAGGCAAGTTGAGGCATTAGAAGGTGAAAATGCACTGGTATCTTTCACTAGACTTAAGGCATTGAGGAGCTTCTCATTCACATCCTTCACACCGACACTAAAAAGAAAGATGCTTAGTCATATTTTAAAATATTAGTAACTCCAAATGGTAACTGTTTTATAGTAACACCTTTAGAATGCTAATTAAAAAATGTAGAAGCACTCAGTAAGTATTCTATAAAATAGCTTAGCATCGCCTTAATTCGATTTCCAATCGATTATAAAGCCAAAGAAACTTGAATTCTTCTAGCAAAAAATAAAATGTTTCTAATTCTATGCGTGAACTAAAAATTCCAAGTTTACTTATGCAGAGCGCATGATTGCAGTTTGATTATTACCATCTACTGAAATAAAAGAATACAGATTATTGTGAAAAGTGCCGCATTTAAATAAAAAGCGGTGTCAGAAATGAGTTACTCTAAAAGAACGAACACCTTTTGAAATGCAAACTTTCTTTTTCGTTTTCTGTATGTAATGCTGTTTCTGTATGCAGTATTTAAATATATTAAGATTTGCTGTAAATTTTAAATTAATATAAAATCTCCGATAAATTAATTTCTTTTATAGAATTATGAGTAAAAAAGTTATGTTTAGTCTTTTGTTTTAAAGGAAAGTTACCGTTTTTGAATTTTTGAATAGTATATAAGGTTGCAGAGACAATTAGGTTATTTCGATGCAGGAGTCATGAAAAATGAACAACGCCTTCGCCGGGACTCGAACCAAGGACCTCTGGAATACGCGCCTAGCGTACTGACCACTACACCACGAAGGCATGCGAAGAAGGCGAGAGAAATATCTTATAAGGTATTTTTACTTCCTTTCTGCATGCTTTCGTGGTGTAATGTCCCCAGATTATTTCATATACGCACAGCAGAATTTAAATACAACAATCTTCAATACCTGGAAGTCAAAAACTGTTCAATGAGTTAGTTCTAAATCACTATTGTCTGGCAAAGAAATTGCGTTATTGCTACAAACATCCAACCGAGAAATATACAGATTGTAAAGGAAGGATAGTTTACAATGGGATCTATGTAATATCCTCAGTGGTCTTTTGCGTACTTCAGAAAGACAGATCACCAAGATCAGTTTAATAGCATTTTCTAGTATGACGGTTCAGTGACTTCAAGTGCTTAATTTACACATTGACATGTGTGACATTAAGGCAAAATTGTTTAAGTGCTTAATTTACACATTAACTCATTCAAAATAGCTGAAAAACGTACCACTGTGTCATTCATTCATGCTCCGGTGACAATGCTGTCAGACCTCGGTGAAGTGTATAAACCAGTACTATGGTATCACTAATGTATTCTGCTGATTGAGAACTACTGTACTCCATTCAATGTCTTTCAATTATTGACTGATTGAATTAACGAAATTTATCATTGAACCTGTATGTGACTTTATGCACTAGGACCCTCACTACTATTCTGCACGGGAACTGGCTGCCCCCTTCTTGTACTTCGTATCCAAGTCCAACCTTCTTACATGACCTTTGTGTGAAAATTGTCATATTCCTGGAATGTTCTTGCTTCCAGTAAAACTTCGCGAAGGGACCATGTTCTCTAAGGATTCTCGTCTACACAAAGGATATATCTCTAAACAAGTATCTCTTGACGTTTGTGGTGCCTGCGCCAGTTCGTCTACATAGGGAAATATATCATCGGCACATCAGATACGTGACCGATGGGACGGCACCAGAAATTTGTTCATTGACCCTGACTGAATTATGTTGTTGAATGTACAAGAGCGTTGGTCACATCATAAATAGAAAGCTTTTTTCTGATCTTTACAATATTCTTACGACCCAACCGTGATAAGTTACATAAAAACTATCTAAAGTAAATGCGGCCTCTTATAGCACTTGAAATAAAGTCATAATTGATGTCAAATCATCCTTTCATTGTGGCACTTCAGTTTAAACACATCAGCGATGCATCATTTCATATCTCGAGTAAAGTTTCTGCATAAATCGGTCTATTTACTAGCGTGCATTCAAACTGATACCGTGCATTCAAACTGATACCAAAAAGTTTTTCAACACATTACCTAGGTGTTTTATATTTTTCCTTAAGCAAACGCTTAATACTTTATAAAAAATCGCGGTTTTAAAATCTCTTCTTAAAAGAATATAACCATATAAATTCAAACCGTATAAATTTAAAAGTAAGAAGTTTGCGATTTCTGACGCGTCATTTGTTCCCTTTTTTAAATTCATTGAACGTTATAGAAAATAAGTGCTCCTTTGAAAGATAGATTTAAAGGCATCAGGAACGACATGATGTCCTAAGTTACATCTAAAGCTTTTCTAACCTACGGCATTAGATACCTCCTGAAAGAGCTTCTGGATGAGAGATGACATTCATAGAATTCTAGTTCTTACTTTTATTATTTCTGAGTGAAGGAGGTTCCTTCTGTTTTAGAAAATGATTTTAAGAATTTTCGAGTTTTCTTCAGTCTCTTTGCTTTTATCTAATATTCAGCATTTTTATTTCCTGCTAAACTAATTTTTACATTTTGGGTTTTAGGTTATCTTTCAACTTTCACCATAAATTTTCAGCGTTTACTGTTTCAGAAAAATTTTAAATTTCATCATTCTTTAATATTTATCATTGTTTAGCATTAATCTTTAACACGATTTATCCAATTAAAAGCAATATATTTCCCTAAAACTGCTATAGAATTAAATGTTTCAAAACTTTAAGAAGGAATCTTGTATGAGCTTATCTATTTACTGATTGTTGTGTATAATATTTAGCTTCAGACGTGTTCATAGTGCACTGCAATTTCATAACATCATCAGTATTCAGGATATAAGGTATTTTCTCCATCCTTCCAGCAAGCCTTCGTGGTGTAACGGTAGCACACTCGGCGCGTATTCGAGAGGTCCAGGGTTCGAGTCCCGGCGACAGCACTGCATATTTTTCATGTCCCCTGCATAAAACTTAACGAAGCTACATTGGCGCCCGAACTAAAAGGTGTGAACAATAATTCGTCACCACTAGCATTTGGCGATTGGATCCCCAATCCTCAGTCGGCCTTTAAAAAGGCAAGTATATAAGGTACTTTCTCACTCCTTCGTGTTCTTCTTTAATATTTTTCAACGTTATCATTTTATCAAATATATGAAGCTAATGATGTTCGCTTTTTAAATACAAATTTCTCATATTGCAGTAGCTTGCTTGCTACCTAATCAAGTGCAATAAAATATAACTTTATTTCAAGCGAGAAGCTTTTCAACTCGAAGAAATGAGTTGTACTTAAAATAGTTAGTATATCAAGGCACAGAACTTAAGTTATGTATATACGACATGGACAATGAACGAAAGTTATTTATTCTTCAATAACATTTTTTATTCCCCATTTTAATTTGCTTATCTCTCCTTTCTGCTAGAGAAGTAGAAACTGCTTATAATATTGTTTATAATAACGTTTTAGACTGCTTTCTCTCGAAATTAATCCGTTTCATGCTAATGCTAACAGTTCTTATCCAGTCAGATTAAAGAAACATTTTACCATATATCTCAAGATTTCCTGATTGTTCCGCTTTTCTTTCTTGTGGCTAACACGCATCGCTACTGGCTTCTGTGCATCGTCCATTGTCTTAAGAAGAGCTAAACTTTCAATAAATTGTGCGGATGCATATTGCACCCGAAATGATATGTGAATCAAATACTGCATCTTTAAAATTTCTTTATCTAATAATAAAATTATGTTGAATTCGGCCACGTCTATCTGCAACTCCATTATTCCTTTTACGCATAAAAGTCTCTCTAATTATTACGACGCAGATAAACATCTCATTTTTAACAGTTGTCTCTCTAATAATCTTTTCATGTAACTGTAGATAGTATTTCACAAATGGATGTACTCACAAATGGGCAGCTTAACTTTAAGAACATTCAATCTATACTTTCATTCAATTCATCTTTTATACAAAGTATTTAGTCATGCTTGACCAAAACTTACATTTGTATCAGTTTAACTTTTACAATAGTTTAAAAGCTAACATTAACATTTCAAATTCAATAGAACATTTTAACACGTAATACTTTAAAATTCATTGTCATGATCCTTGACCAATTCATCTCTTCGGGTTCGTTTTCATCCACTTATGAATGTTATTCGTCGACTCTATTCGGAGAAATAAAATTCGCACACTTATGCAGGTTTGACGATAACATGAACTACATTTTATTGAAATATATATATATATATATTCTTTTCACAAAGTATTTTTTTCACAATTACATTAAAAACGCACAACTATTACATTTAACCTTTCAGTTTTTTTTCATAACAGATCAACCTTTTCTTTGGAATACAAAAATAATCCATTCAAAAATTTTTTTCAGGAGCCTCCATCTTTCTCGCATCAAGCACGTTTTCTTCTTCTCGTAGCCAGATTTTGCTTTCTCTCCGCTTTTCAGATAGACAGTTTTTTTTCACACGAGCAGGCCGTTGGCTTAACTGTTCTTCCATCAGGGCTTGGTTGGTAGCTTCCTCTTATAGAGCATGTGCATGACACGCCCCTGCCCAGAATGAAATTTGCCCTTTCTTTAGGACGTATTTCATTAATCAATATCCAAGCAAAATTTTCTAAGGTGTCCAGGACCAGAGAAATGTGTTTCAAGTGTTCCTCAAATGTTTTTCGAGAAAATCACCATATATATGCCTGAGCATAATCGCTATGACTCTGTAAAGCACGATTCATTTCCCTCTGGAATGTCCCCGAGGCTCCTGATAAACCGAAAGGCATTGTTCTCCACTGGTACACTCCATTAGATGTCGCAAATGCAGTCAAGGGTTTGCTCCTTTCATCCATTCGGATTTGCCAATACCCTTTTCGAAGGTCGATGCTTGTCAGCCAGTTAGCTGCACCCGCCACAAAAACCAACTCCTGCATGTCCTTCATGGGAAATGTTGGAGTTTTTGTAACAGCATTCAATGATCTAAAATCTATACACATTCTAACTGTAGCATCCTTTTTCACCACACAAACTATAGGATGAGCAATTTCTGACTCAGAAGGTTCAATTAATCCTAATTCTAGTAACTCACGTATCTGCCCATCTACTGCTTTGCGATATGCCATAGGTATTCCATAGCAGTGGGGTTTCTTCCTAATAGCAGTAGGAATAAGTTCGATCTTGTGTGTACCTACTCGGGCTGGTTGCACTGGACGTGTAAATAATGTTTGGTATTTCCTCAGTAGCCCTAAAAGTCTACTCCTTTGGACCGAATCTAAATTAGACATTTCTAATCCTTCCAGAGATTCAGAAAAAGTTTTTCCTCCCTTGTTGACAGGTGTAGATTCAATTTCGCCAAACTCTTCTTCTCCCTCCAAGATAACATTTACTGCTTGAGATCTAACTACATAAAGTCTAATCTTATTCTGATGAACATGCCTTTTGGTTCCATCGGGCATTCGTACTACAAAAGAGTGAGGACTTTTCTGTTCCAATATATTTGCAGGACCCTGCCATCTAGCGTAAAGCTTATTATTAGAATCGGGAATCAAGACTATCACCTTATCTCCCACCTTAAACGTTTTTACGGTAGATCTTAAATTATGATAGTGTGCTGTCCTCTCTTGTTGAATTTCAGCTGTGAGCTTTGCCTGCTCCGCTGCCTTCTCAAACCTAGCCTTTAGATTTTGTAAATATGTATAAACAGGAGTTGCATCTAATTGTAAATTTTCATGTTTTCCTGTCCATGATGATTTTAATATCGACAAAGGTCCTTGAGGTGTCCTGCCGTACATTAGTTGAAATGGAGCCACCCCAGTTGTTGAGTTGGGTACTTCTCTATAGGCCCACAACACATAAGGAATTTGCAAATGCCACCCCCTACCTTCTTCTCTGATGACATGATGCAACATTCTTTTTAAAGTACCATTAAATCGTTCAACTAATCCATTAGATTGAGGATACCCAGGGGTCGAAAACTTAGGACTGGCCCCTATTCGTCTCTCAAATTCTTGAGTCAAATCTGCTTTAAAGTTTGTTCCATTGTCACATGCAATTACATTTGGAATACCCGTTCTTGAAAAAATATGTAATAACTCCTCACAAGTCGACTTGGCAGAGAGGCTAGTTAGGGGTATTGCTTCTGCCCATCTGGTATGCTGATCAACTAAGCATAATATATACTTATGCCCCTTAGAGCTGGGAGGATCAATCGGACCTATCACATCAATGTTTACAATTTGGAAGGGCAGATCTGGCCTCGTTACTGGGGTGATTGGTGTCCTATCAACAGTTTTAATTGGTCTAGTCAACTGGCACTCTTTACACGCCTCGCAAAATTTCTGGACGTCTAACCTCAGACCTTCCCAATAGAAAGAGTATCTAATTCTCTCCACAGTCTTCTTTACCCCCATGTGGCCACTAAACACCGAGCAATGTGCTAACTGCAAGACTTCCTCCCTTCGACTCTTAGGTACAACTAATTGTCCCACGCTTTCCCCAAGAATTTTGTCCTTATGAAAGAGAAAGTTATCCACTGTATAATAATTCCCCTTTCCTTTTTGAGCATTCTCCCATGCTCCTACCAGAGATTCACAAGTCTCCTGCTCTCTTCTAAAAATATCCGCTGTACATAGTCTTCCTGACTGAGGTTCTTGGCTTTCACTTGATTCCACCTTTCCTTTCTCATCGAGATTCCTTCCCACACTAGTGTTTCTTTCTAGTTTCCCTGTGTTTACCTTCACAGACTTTTCATTTCTCTTAACCTCTGGGATGTTTGTGGTTTCTTCAGGTAAGTTCTCTACCACCTCACCTGTGTCATGTAACTGACCCCCTAACATGGTGAATACTTCCGGAGGAAGCAACACATCCTCTGCTAGAGATTCTGCAACTGCACACAAAATATCTTGATGTGGGACACTGCAACTTTCTCCTACAGTGATATCCAGTGGAATGTTTACCAAAGGGCATTTAACAGCTGGACCAAATATACCCTTCAAATATATGCTCGATCCTTCCTCCAGTTGGAGATTTTTGGTTAACTCTTTTTTAACCACCGTAATTTCTGTTCCTGAATCAACGAGGGCCTCCCCTATTGTTCCATCCACACTAATAGGAACCCTTTTCAACTTACACAGCTTATAGTTGTTTACATTCCCTG
>KK112878.1:45336-87740 GCA_000611955.2 Stegodyphus mimosarum
TTCAACGTTAAGATATACAGACACACTAAATCGAAATTACATCCAACATCTCACATCTCGTCTGTTCAACTGTTCTTTTCATTCTCGTTGCCAAAAAATTAATAACAAAAATTACTTAATTAAATACTACTAATTACTTAATTCAACTTAATTAAAATAACAGAAAATCAAAACTGAATCTCTGTATTAAAATTTTACATCAAGTCTTGAACTTCTAGTGAATCATAAACACCTGGTATCTGCATTAAATATGCACAACATCCAAATATTCAATAAAAAAAATTAAAAAATTAATGAGTATATATGAGCAATCAAAAATTAATGAATGCATGAGAATTAATGCAATCATATCTCTTAAATAAAACACAAGCATTAGTTAAATGAATGCTCATTCACTCATACAATAAAAGTTAAATGCACTTTCAAAGTAATTCAAGTCTCATATGATAATCACACTGATAATTCCTGTGTTATAAAATACTTCTTTAAGTGTACCGTTACATTAATAGCAAATGTTTCATAAAAAATGATAAATAATACACTTAAATGAGAGAACCTGGTAGAAGATAACTGTTCCACTTAATATGCTTCGCAGTATTCGTAAGGCATTTACTTGAGCTTTTTCCGAGTCGACAAATATGCATCCGACCAGCTGCCGCCACTGTCATGATCCTTGACCAATTCATCTCTTCGGGTTCGTTTTCATCCACTTATGAATGTTATTCGTCGACTCTATTCGCAGAAATAAAATTCGCACACTCATGCAGGTTTGACGATAACATGAACTACATTTTATTGAAATATATATATATTCTTTTCACAAAGTATTTTTTTCACAATTACATTAAAAAGGCACAACTATTACATTTAACCTTTCAGTTTTTTTCATAACAGATCAACCTTTTCTTTGGAATACAAAAATAATCCATTCAAAAATGTTTTTCACGAGCCTCCGTCTTTCTCGCATCAAGCACGTTTTCTTCTTCTCGTAGCCAGATTTTGCTTTCTCTCCGCTTTTCAGATAGACAGTTTTTTTTTCACACGAGCAGGCCGTTGGCTTAACTGTTCTTTCATCAGGGCTTGGTTGGTAGCTTCCTCTTACAGAGCATGTGCATGACATTCATTTTACATCATTCGTTATAGTTGCTATACAAAATTCACAAAGCTTGGCTACAATCTTTAAGTTAACACAAGTCTTTCGACTAAACATATTCAGAAATTAGTTTCTTGGAACTTGAGAATTCTAAAAGAAAGTATTTGCTAAATAAATTTTACCCAACTTGCGAATTCTATTTCTTGCTTTAAACAGTATTTAGAAACTTTAAACACATGACATAAATCGAACTTTCAATACAAAACAGAAAACAAGGAAAATTTTCACTTATCCTTTTGGCTTTTATAGTCCTGCATTCTCTTGGCGCAGAACTCTTGAAATGTTGGAGCTACTAAATTTCGGACTCTTAAGTCATCTCGGGCAGCTGGTATTCGATTCTGGACATTCTTTTCTTTTCAAAACCTCGAGACGCTCAAAAGTGGACCGCCTCTATAATTACTATTGGTTCAAAAAAATCCATAAAATTGAAATTCACCAATGCTACACAAAACAGTAACCCTCTCTAACCACTAGAATCAGAGCAATAAATACCAACCAAAATTCTAAGAAAATCAGTCCTATCCTTTCACAGTGACAAGCCTCTATTTTCACTCCCGAAATTAAGGGATGTTTACAGCGTAAATCGGTTAACGAATGCGACACCCTGAATATGTTTACCCCATAATTCTATCAAGAATCACCACCGCTAGAGTTGTTCGCCTTTGAATGAGAAAAACACATGTTCGCCCTCGCAAGATAAGGGGACGAAAAATGTAGCTGGCCGCCGACCCTTGACCCCAAAATTCTCGGTCCGTGAGAAAGCAAAAGTTGCGTACAAGCTTTCTGCTAACTTAAAAGAACTTTACCCAAATCAAATGAAAAAGTTTAAACAACAGTATAATTTAAAAATTAAATCTCAAACATGGAGATAAAAATTTCACTGTTCACTGAAATTAATAAAATTTGTAAGCACTGTAAAATAATACGTAAGGAAGTTACACAACAGTATTACATCAGCTTCCAAACAATCGTTCAGAGAAAGATTACGTTTAGATTTTGAACTACAGTTAAAGACTATTACTAACAGAACTACAGTTAAAGACTATTACTAATAGAACTACAGTTAAAGACTATCCGAACTGTTGTTTCTTTATCTTCCCCAAGAACTGCCCTATGAAGCATAAAACACTTACGTCGGTCTCACACATTGCTCAATAACTCCATTTTGCTTTTGGTCATTTATTTCCCTATACTCATTAGCAACCCAATCATTTTTACAAAAATCCACTGGTGTGCAAAACTTAAGCAACAATGTAAAAATTTAGCAGATAGCCATGAAATTGCAGAAAAGCAGGTCTGGAGATCAGTACAATGAACACGTAAGTCAGTAGAAAAGTCATGCGTATGCAAATATCAGGCACGAAACGTCGTATCAGGCCACGTGAGCGTATACAAAACGCGTGATGTCGGCGCGCGCAGCTCAACAGTAGAATAAAAGAAAGGACGGAGACGCAATTCAACATATTCGCTGCAAGCGCCAGTGAGTCAGTTCGTCAAATATGGCTAGAAGAAATCACCTGGACGACTTCACACGTCAAAAAATGATCGGAAAGCTGGAGGAGGGGTAGAGCTACACTCACCAGTGTAGCTGCAGAGTTCGGAATCAACAAAAGTGTCGTTTCGCGCGCTTGGAAAGCGTTCCAAACCACAGGTACAGCTGTTAGAAAGGTTGGTGGTGGCTGCCTGAGGACGACATCTGCAGGGCATGACCGATATATCGTCCTGAAGGCGAAAAGAGGCCGACAGCAGTCAGTAAGCGCCATTGCTCAGCAACTCTGTACAGCAACGGAGCGACAAGCGTCGCGGTTTACTGTGGCCAGACGCCTTCACAAAGGGACCTATTTATCCTCCGTCCTGAACGCTGCCTCCCGTTGAAATTTGGCCACCGTTTACAGTGGTGCAGAGAGCAAAATAACTGGACCACTGATCAATGGAGTCGTGTCCTCTTTACGGATGAGAGTCGGTTAAGTACCAGAAGTAATTCTCAATGCGTTTTGATTGGAGAAAGGTCGGGACACGGTTTTATCCCAGTAACATTAAGGAAAGACACCGTGACGGTGGTCCTGGAGTTCTTGTCTGGGGAGGCATTATGCTGAACGGGCGAACTGAGCTCCACGTTTTCGACAGAGGGTCTGTAATGGGGATCGCTAATGTGAGGAGGTACTCCTTCCCCATGTGCGTCTGTTCCGAGGTGCCATTGGCCCAGACTTCATTTTTATGGATGACAATGCACGGCCACATCGGACTCTTGCTGTTGAGGAGCTACTGGATAGTGAAGATATCATTCGACTGAATTGGCCAGCGTACTCCCCAGATTTAAATCCCATCGAACACGTGTGGGATGCTTTGGGGAGACGCATTGCAGCACGCGTACATCCTCCGGAGAAAACCCAACAACTCAAACAGATGCTGGTTGAGGAATGGGCACTCCTACCGCAAGAAATGCTGTACCAGCTGGTTCTGAGTATGCGGAGACGGTGCGAAGCAACCATTGCAGTGAGGGGAGGGCATATCCCATATTAAGGGACATCTGCTTGTTGTTCTCCCTGTTGGATATAGTCATGAGTCACGATACTATGCGTTCAATAAAGCTTGTTTTTGTTTGATTCCAAACCGTATGCATTGTATTCCTTTTCCAGCTCCGATGCTTGCATCATCCTTTACGTACATAATACTCTCCTTCATTTCTGCATTTCATGTCTCTCAGTTGATTTCTCGTGGAGTTATGGCAGAAAACCCTGCTGTTGCACGCCAGTTTTGCACACCAGTGTCCTTTCCTAACTCATCAAACCTCTTTTTAACTAAGAAATAATTGTTTCCTAATTTATCGTAGCTAAAATTTCATAATAAATCAATCTCATACTTCTCTTTCATGAATTTTAAGTTTTTCGCAGATTCATCTATCAACGCTTTAGAAACTACATTTAACTGTTTTTTTCCTTTAATTCCTAAAGCATCGAGTTCCCACAATACTTGAACATCTGAAGTGGCTACACAAAAATTAGCTGAAAGTGCAGTCTTAACATTTGGCTAGTAAACATCTTGACTTCTCTGTAAAGCAAATCCGAAAATCGTTGGCACTCAAGTAATATCTTTATTATTTTTTTCGAAAGAAGAGATTTCAATAACCTGCCAAAACACATCTACGCCAATTAATATCTCAATGTTTATATTACCAACAAAACAATCGGCTAAAACTAATCAGCGGGACTGCGTAATACTTTTATTTTGTACTACTTTATTTGGAACAGAAACAGATGTCGCTGTAATAGTATCGGCCACTAGCGTTTTAATTTGAATACAGTGATTTAGAATTATATCTACTAGATAATTCGACTACTTGGTATAATTTCTTGATAGGCTTTGCTGAGCCAAAGGGAAAAAAACTGAGAACCTTTCTTTTCTAATTGATGTTAATTTTAAGCAATTTGCAAGAAACTTTGTATGCCAACTTTTTTCGGAGTCGCGCGTTATTTTTTTGAATTTTGTGTTATCAACAGAGCTAACGTATACACTGCAAGTTAGTAACAGCACAGATGATTTATGCTCTGGGTTTGACTTTGAATAATTGCATTGAGTTTGTGTAGAATCAACATTCTTTATTTTCGAAAGAGCTCTCTTTTCCTTAGGAAAATGAATCATAGGACGATAAGCCTTCCCACAAAAACAATTTTTGGCTCTACATTTCATTGCGTTACACCCCGAAGAAAAACATGTCTTTCACATATACCATTAAATTAGTGACCTTCTCTCCCAAAATAAGTAATAGGATCTCTGCTTTAAATCTTCAGGTACTTCTTTTGTCCTAAAAACCCTTTCAATTGATTAGAAAAAGAGATTAAAGAATTCTGCTTTAGTAGGTACTGAAATTATTCATGTTTTTGTACTTTTAATTAAATTTTCCCTATTTCGATTTGAGGTGTCCATCTCAACATTTTGATTCTGTGGCAAGACTTTCCTAGTGTTAGCTACAGCTAATTACGCCTCTAACTGAGAAAGTTTTATTTTCTCAAACTATAATCTAATTTCGTTTTCCGATTTTTGTTCGTCACTTTGTATTTTCTTTTCCTGTAGAATATTATCAATAACATTTTGCACAAATTCAGCATCACTTGCATAAACTTCAGAACTTTGTGTTAAAATTTTCAAAGTAACTATGCTCGTACCACTCAGAATTATTAATCATCAATTCTCCGCCACGAGAGTCAACTCGTCTTTTTTCAATGACTTACGCGACTTCAGGCTCATCTTAATTCAAAGAAAAATGCAACCACCCTGAATTGACAATTAGAGCAAAGTGAGCACAAAAAAAAAAAAACACATCAAACAAGACAGACACTATCAACTGAAATTATCAAAAAAAAACACCTCAATACACAATATTAATAAGCAGGATTTAACACTAAATATTATTTCAAAAAACCAAAATTACTACTCACCACAATCTAAAACCTAGAGCAATAAATTTCCACTTCCGATTTCCGGCACACACCTCCACAATACAACACAA
The DNA here is from genome assembly GCA_000611955.2 of Stegodyphus mimosarum. Classification (NCBI taxonomy): domain Eukaryota; kingdom Metazoa; phylum Arthropoda; class Arachnida; order Araneae; family Eresidae; genus Stegodyphus; species Stegodyphus mimosarum. The sequence goes on from KK112878.1 coordinate 51,000, forward strand.
TTTGGCTTTAGTGTAGAATTGGGTGCCCCTTCGATTAGCGACAAATTTTGCTCAGTTTGGGCGATGAAATCCCATTTCTGGTTACCATGATAGTTTTAACTTTGTTTTAGCTTCCTGATTTTGTTTTCAATTGAAAATAAATGGATGTGTACATGGACAAAGTTAAGGCAGTGCACAATGCCTAGATTGTGCAATTCTGGGATTTTTTTTTAAGTGAAAATAGATTGATGTGCAACTCTTTGACTTCTTATTTTGGTTTTGTGTAGCGGCCATCTTGAAATTATGCTCTCCGGCGCCGATTTTGGCGTCAAAAAAGTATCGCGAAAGATACAAGGGGCACCCAATTGTAAACTTTTACCCACAATTTTTAAGTAAAATTTTGTCAATATGCACGATTACCTTATCTTTTCTCACTGTATCTCACTGTATTACCCCACTCCTGACGCCATAAAGTATGTTCACCTCTTTGTGATAGGGGCTGGAAATCAAACTCGACACAATAAATATTTTACTTTGCTCCAAAGCACAAAACAGCAAACACAACATAATATTACATCTTTGGATATTGGATCATAACTTTGCTTCTGGCTTCAACTACTAAGAATTCTAATCAGTAATTAATCATTATACCAGACACCATTCAAATTTTTTAAAAACTAGAGGTGTATATTATAAATTACATCTTTAGAACACAGTCATAATAAAAATAACCGCGTGTTGCCATATCTCTGAAACAAAATCGGGGAAAACTTCATTCATTGAAAAGTAGAAATAAATTATTTTTAGTTTTTTATGAAAAGCAGGAGCGCCCTCTTTCGGAGAGCATTAACACAGTGAATGTCGTAACATTTAATAAAATAAAATGAATTACTAAAGATGTTGTTGCAACAAGATATAGTTGTTATTTTACTGAATCGCTTGTACATGATGCTTGAAAAAATATTTCTGTTTTGTAATGATACATTTTATTTCACCAGGAAACCAAAGTACGAAGTAAAACAATAAACACCTCGAAGAAGTTTCCTTTCAAGGTGTTTAATAAATCAATTTCCCCTATTCTGAATGTTTGAAACATTTCACATGGATTGATTCCAGTTTATGACAGCCTTCAGAATTTAAGCTGGAATTTGAAAAATGGACTTTATAAGCTTTTTTTTTCAACACGAAAGATTTACCCGCTAAAGGCAAGGATTACGTTTTTTCCTAACTTCTTGATTTTCCTTAAGAATTTGGATTACTTTCTGAGATGACAATAAGTCACCAACTTATTTTATATCATAAATCCTAGATTCCCTCTTATCACTGCAGTAAATTTGCTTTGAAATCGAAAAAATTCGTAATTCGGGAATTCATTAGGAAATTTAATAATTCAAAGCATCTGTCTCAAGTTTAGTGTTTAATAATTCAAAGCTTAGAATTTATAATGAAAGACCATATTTTTTTGAAGGTACTTCTTTTTTTATATCAGGCTGTTTTTTATCGGTATTGACCGACAGGAAATATACCGCTAAAGAAATGAGTTATGAAGAATGCATGTTAGAAATTGTTTTCCCAGGACTGCTAATTAAAAATGCCTTCGTTCCCTTTTTAAAAATTCGTAAGCTCTTTACTTTTCTTTTGAAAAATACCTTATGAATATTTGTTTTATTTAATAGTCAGGAGATTTCATAATACGCTTATTGCATTGTTTTTTCTTTCCTTTTTGAAATAAGCTCAAATATACAATATGTAAAAAAATTGCGAAAGAAATTTTTATAATAACCAAAAATAAAATACAGTGATAATTTTAAGGATATTATTGTTCATGGTATTTAACAATTAATACAAGCAACTGATGTCAAAATAAGCTTCTTTTGCTAGAACATCTATAGCTTCAGGAAAATTTTACTTACAATCAAAATGAACCGAACAATATAAAAAGTACTCCAAGCATATTTTAATATAAATACCTCACATTCTTGGAAAAAAACAAGAATTATTTGATATCTTCCAAGGGATAAAACATTTGGATCCAATGGAGTAGGTAATGTATAATAGTACAATAAATTTATAGAGCAAATCCGTAGTCTCATACGAATGTTTCAGAATAAATACTGGAACTCAACAGCTTTCTGTCAAATACTAAAGCTATCGAATTCATTTTTTTCAAGAAACTTAGTAAGGACATAATTATTCGGTTTCCTTGTAGAAATTTGACGTCTGATTCATGAAAGGGAAGACTAACGTGACTTCTAAATGCAAAAGCACAATATAATTTACAAGAAAGAAACTCAATAGATCATTCGAGTGCAAATGCAATATCCAATACTCTTCCCACCGGATATAATGGAGCTACACGAACTTGGCATCCGTTGGTATTAAGGTGCCTTTAGCATCATCTTAAGTCCACACATTTTCTTGCTAAATAACTCTAGGAACGGGTATGTCTGCCATTAAAATAACTTCTGGTTACCTCAGTAATAAAATGTTGCAGATGAGAACAAATTCTAAAATTTTTACAAAAGTCTCAAACAAAAACTTGTAAAATCTAGTCTTCTTAGAGCGCATAAACTAATCCAGATACTACAAATGAACCTAGCGAATTCTCTCATAGGAGTGAAGCAATACTAGTACAGAAGAAGGGTGAAAATAACCCTTTATTATTTCCAACTATGAACAGAAAAGGCACGTACATCGTGTTTTACAATAACACCGACAACTTGGGGTAGACCTTAACGTTATTATACCAATCAATAAATGTCTAAACAGAATAATGCTGGATTAGCACGTTAAGTTACAGCTAACTTAAGTTGACTCGACAAACCTAACAGGCACGACAATTATTCGAAATGGCCGAGGGGCGTGCCAGCATAATGGCAAGGTCAGAAACGAAACATGCGCTGGCTAGCGAAAACAAGCTCCGAATAAGCTCCAAAATTCACTCATTCAAATACTCACTTCCCTTAATTTTAGATTTACATCCTGGCGAGGAAATGCGAGGGCAAATTGAGAAGCTCAGGAAAGGTAACAAAAATCTAAATAATATGTTAGGTGAACTAAAGGAAACCTTATCAGCTGCCTGCAATATTTCTGCCACTGTATTTACTTATACAATCAATGTCTATTGCAGCGTGTGTTGTAAGGTTTAGAAAAGACGCAAACTATCTCAGTTTCACTAGCACAGAGAAAAAAATAAATATCCTACTTGAAAATAATCTCCATGTGCTGATCATCTCCGTACTTTCGTCATAAACATACTTATTTTTTCAACAAAATTTGAGGCTTACACACATGATTCGTAAAGAAAAGTTAAGACGCAGAAAGCGAATTCCATGTTTTTTTAAGTACAGAGATAATCAAGACCCGATTTTATAAGACTCTGGCCGGTTTATTTGGTTTATCAGTCAGAAAGCTTTTCCACCCAACCGGTACTCAGGTTCTGATGCCAAATATCATCCGCCCGCAGATTGAAATTAGTATCAAACCAATCATTGCTGACATTTCTAAGGTTAGCTTCAAAATTAAAAACGTTTAATATGCTGAGATGGTAGGATAAAATTACACCTAATTTTTACAATTCATGTAGGTCTTGTTGGCAATAAACTTCTTGGCAGTTCTTTACCATGATGATTTCCAAATCAAGCGTACAGTTGCCCACCAGTCTGTATCGCCAGCCTACTTAAATATACGACATTAATAGAGTAATTACGTTTATTAATAATTTATCATTAATATAATATGGATATAAATAATTCTTGTTTTAATTTTAGTTATAAAATGTATATTAATATTCTCTAGTTAAAAATAATATATTGTTCGATGTGTTGTAGTGTTTACCCAATGTTAATACAGATAATGGGATCCATTTACTGTTGTTTGTAAGCAACGCAACGTAGCATTAAACGAAAGACAACAACAACAACAAAAGGAAACTCCGATTAATTCTCAGATTCTCTTATCCAAATACAACTGCTAAGTCAAATTCATTAATGTCATGTAATCTATATATATAAAGAAGAAAGTCTGTGTGTTTGGTTATCCTCTAACAACTCAGAACTCAGTTACTGCTATAGCTGTCGTTAGCAAACTTCTACAATTCTTTTCTGGGTCCTGGAAAATATCGACGTCCACGTTTTTCCAAAAAAGTAGCTAAATCAGAGATAATAATTAAAAGCTAAAAAAAAAAAAACTGCTCGCTTTCAAATCCTACAGTTTGTTAATAAAACACTTCTAAGTTTTCAATGAAATAAAAATGGGTTTGTTAAACATTAAATACATTATTTCCGTGCCAAAAATTCGTGAGAAGCCATTTCGACTATTTCCATCTTCGTACAACTTTAATCAGACGAAATATTAATTAAAAACTCTGAAAACGATAATTTTCGCACATATTTTTCCGAGTGGCAACAATCTCGCGCGTTGGAGATGAAAATGCTTTACTTCGAAAAGTATTGCTACTGCTCGCTTTTAAATCGTAGAGTTTGTTAATCAAAATTTGTAAGTTTTATAAAATCTATAAAAAAGAATGCCTATTTGTGTGTGTGTTTGTTTGTTCGCGTTATTGATTTATGGATCAGTTATGAGAAATGTTTTGCCACATTTAATCGACTAAAATTGAATATAGGTGAAATATTGGATGGAACTTGAGCTTTTCCGACCACTTAATTAGAAAGAGGGAAATCATTAAAACTGCCTGCCATTGTTTCTGATATAATGAGAGAGAATTAGTTTATTTTTCTATCGAAATTTTGTACGTGGATTCTATATCGCATCAGATTGAAAAATATATGACTATGGATCGTATTTTTCGCATCGTTTTTAGAGAAGAATTGCAACGGTATCGTTCTCTCTGCTGTTAGATTCGTTACTTTCAATCTAACTTAACTGGCATTCCGCTAGTCTAATATAAAAATCATACAGTCAAATAAATCGCGATGCATAATTACACTTAATGTACCTAATCTTTGTCGCTTTGCATGAGGATTAAAGAAGCAAAGTACATTTTCATCAGCCGTGTTTGAATAATCTATCCTAGATAGCCCTTTCTAAGGTTATCAAAACAATGAATTTTCTTTCTTGTCATTCATCATTCGACTACTTCACAAATGTCTCCAAAGATAATAAGGAATGTAACAAACGCTTTCCTCGCAATCTGTTTCAAGTACATTTTAGAGATATTACAGTAGTATTATTTAATGTGATAAGATAGCTGTGTTTAAAATTTTGTTTCTAATACATTTCAGTTAGATAATGTTATTCAGCAAGTTATAAGCAAAGACTTATCAGTTGCTTTTTCTTAGGTGATAGCACTTGGATAGTTGTGTGAAATAGACGGAGTTTTGATAAGCGGAGAAATGAGTGGGTCTGAAAATTGCTACTGCCGAGTCTTTTAAAAACGATTTCAGTAAAGCTAACATTTTTAATTCAACAATGAACAATTTTGTTTTTCATTGATAAAACTGATGGCTATAATACATAATGCTACTCTTTTGACCAGTCTGTTTTGGAATTTTAGCATTTATATGAAACTGGAAGAATAATAATGTTAAATTTTGTAAACACATCTTTTCTTCGATAGATTGAAAGGGTAATAAAAAGTCCTAATTATCCTCAATTAAAATGCATGTAAACATTCTTAAGAGAGTTTTGATTAGTTTGACAAATAGTATCCTTGAAATACAAATATATGTTTTTCTCGTAAATTCATGTTAGAAATATTTAAAGAGTCGCTCAGGCGGTAGAGTGGTTAGGGGCGCCTACTGAGGTACCAAAGGGCCAGTGTTCAAATGCCGGGGAAGACGTGTATGTTTGTAAATGTATAGTGTCTGTGCGGCATGGGGACTTTGTCAATATGCGGCGAGCTGAAAGTACCCTCGTGTAGTTTGGTTGAAGCAAAGACCCCCGGACTACTCCCGGGGTATTTTCCCCCAAAATTGGGGTGAAGAATAGAAGTCCAGCCTCTTTTTGGAATAGGCTCTGGCAACCATTCTTCCATGAAATATGAACACAATAACAACAAGTATTTAACGAGAACGTTCTACTTCTCACTATTTGACTCACTAGCAATGGATTAGATAAGATGACTGGACTTTATTAGTTTCTACATGTTCGATAATGATAGGTTAACGAGTTGGTTGTATTCGAGGTATTCTGAATGTGTAATGTAGTTAAGTAGGAATAACGTTTTAATGTAATGTTTAATGTGTAATGTAGTTAAGCAGGAATAACGCAATGATATCCTATCTAAGGTGGCGATCTATTAAATGTGTTGGTATGAGTAAAATCTAAATATAATTCTGAAATCATATGGAATTCTTCCCTCCCCCCCCAAAAATTACATTAATTCTCAGACGTATTTAAAATTAAATAGTGACGAAATCTCTTTACCTGAAGTTATGCACAAATCTTGCATTTAAAGACACTGCATTCTATTATACGTAAAATGTTTTGAAAACCTAACAAATTCCAATGTCCATTTAAGAGCTAAAGGAGTAATGTAACTAGGAGAGTTAAGCAGGAGTCATTTTTTCCATATAAATGCTTCCGCAATGATATACCACCTAAGGTAGCTAGCTATTAAATATGTTGGTGTAAGGGAAATCTAAACCTATTTTAAAATCATATGGAATTCTTCCCTCCCCCCCCAAAAATATATATATAACATCTTAGATGTATTTAAAATTAAACAGGGATGAAATCTCATTACCTGCAGTTATGCGCAAATCTCGCATTTAAAGAAACTGCCTTCTATCTTACGTAAAATTTCTTGAAAATCTAACAAATTCCAATGCCCATTTAAGAGCTAAAGGAGACAGAATAAGCAACCACACATATTGGAATAATATTTGACATAAATTTATGTTTTTCCGTTTGTCGATTGATGGGAAGGATTGATAAGTTCAGGTTTCGTAAAATACACTGGTGAAATAAATTAGAGAATTTGCATATTTTATCGAATTACATGAAAGGAACTGAACTGAAGGAAAAACCACTGCTTCTAGATAAAAATGGAAATCTTGTACGGCAAATACGTAAGCGTACACGTGCGTGTAGAAGAAGCCAATAGAAAAACAGGCTTTATAAGCGTATAGAGGGTAAGACGAATTGCGTTCGCTAGCACACCTCAGCGAATTTCTTGGTGTTATCTTGCAGCAATCGGTTAAATTCACATCGAACAATGAAAATGAGTAACCACCAACGTTTAAATGATGGAATGAGAAGGCGAATTGGGGGGAGGCCAATCGCAAGTCCAGATATACAGAGAGTTTAATTTCAGGCCCAACGTCGTGTGTAACCTATGGAAACAGTTCCAGGATACCGGATCCATTGAGAAAAAGCCTGGGCAAGGTCGTCCAAAAGCCACGACGGCCAGAGAAGATCGCTATTTGTCCATTTTACCGAGGCGTAACAGAGGGGCTACAGCTTTTCAGCTCTCTTGGGACCTGCAGCCACAGAACACATGTAACAATTTCCAAAAGACTGAATGAGAGAGGATTGTTTAGCAGAAGACCGGCTGTTTGTGTCCCGCTGACGTCTACGGACAGGAGAGTCCGATTAACGTGGTTCAGGGAGCATAATGATTGGAGTACGGAACATTGGGCGACCGTTCTGTTCACCGACGAGTCCCGTTTTAGCCTAACCACGGATTCTCGCCGTACATTCTTATGGAGAGAGTTAAGAACTCGCTAGCTATCCTCCATTGTCTGCGAAATCAACAATTATGGCGGTGGCGGTGTAATAATCTGGACAAGGATCACATTGGGTGGCCGCACACCTCTCCACGTCTTTGACAGAGGCTCTGTGACTGGTGTGAGATATAGGGATGAGGTTTTGGAGCCGTATGTTTGCCTTTTCCGGACTGCAGTGGACCCCGAGTTCATCTTACAGGACGATAACGCAAGGCCACATAAAGCTCTTCTGGCCGACGAATTTCTCGAGAGTGAGGATATTCGCCGGATGGATTGGCCAGCCAGATCTCTAGACCTGAAACCTATACAGCACGTCTGGGAAGCTCTGGTGAGGGCAATTGCGACTCGCAAACCCCCTCTGAGAACCATCCAGGAACTGAAAACAGCGTTGCTGAATGAGTGGGATCCATTGCCACAGGCATTGATAAACTGCCTTATTTCCAGTAAGAATCAGGCTGCGAGGCCTATATGGCTGTAAAAGAGAACCATACTCCCTGTTAATCCATTTCTTTTGTGTCTTCCGAAACCGCTGTTTCAGACCTTCAGACTCCCATGAGTGTCACACAGAACATGAGTGTCTATTACAACTATTGAATTTTTTTTGTTTGCATCATATCAACCTATGTTTACACCAAATTTTATTAAAATCTCTCCAGTAGTTCTGGAGATAGTAGATCAAATATGAAAATTCTCCTAATTTATTTCACTAGTGTATGTTCAAACTGTTCAGACGCGAAGTTTCTTTATGGTAACTTTTTCCTTCTTATCAGATCTTACTCATACGGTAAAGAGCTACTCCTAAAATCAGCTTCAATTGGCTTAAGTTAATTTTCTCGTCTGATTTCGACATTTATGTTAAGATCCTTCAGCATTCTGTCTAGCAGTCATCTAATTAAGGTAATCTGATTTTGTCACTTAACTCTTAATGAAGCAAATGAAGATAGTTTCCGCTATTGTCATGAGGACAACAAAATAATTCGGATTTAATGTTACAATAACTATCTTGCCTAACGGAGCAGTAAAAGTAACCAAAAAATATAGGAAAAGTGATAAAAATTTTGCGTTTCAAAACGTGGTATTTTTTAAACTGTTTTAAATGCTAGTTTACTTTGCGTTTACCACAGTGCCTCACAAAAGGCTACGGCATGAACTCTCTAGGTAAACACATCTCCACTTGGTTCTAGAAATAGGACAGAAGCGGTCTAACTGAACGCTTGCGAAAGAGCTACAACTGGACGCTTACCGGTTGCGCGTAGGCGATCGGATCTGGACTTACCATGTAAGGTTTTAGTTAACCCCTTAACTGCCGCGGGCGTATATATACGCCTTGCTCAGCCGATGCGTTAACTGCCACGGGCGTATATATACGCCCTTCCGAAGTGCTATCATTTGCTTTGCGCTGCTACCAGTAAAATTATTCGCAAAGCTTTGGAATGCAACACCACAATGACTTTGACGAGTATGGGAAGAAGGATACTATTTCAGAGAAGGGAGAAAACTTGCACTTATTTTCCCCCTAATAAATCGCATAACTGCCCGCGCCTGTGTAAAAAAACGGTGGCACTGGAGAGTGAATCTTGTACGTTTTCCGCGGCAGTTAAGGGGTTAAACTAACCAAGTTTTATTTTAATTTAAATCTGTCTATCTCCTCTCTGCTTCAACTTCCCGTCAGAAGAAGCGCGCGGTTTTAGCTTATGCTAATTTTGAAGTACAGCGAAGTACAATTTAAGTCAGAGGTAGAAACCTCTTATTGTGAGAGAGCTTAGCCTCAGACCACGGTCACTCTGCTCGACGTTCGCCTGACCAGCTAGCAGTTTAAATTTATAAGCCATAGTGCTTACTACGTGATTGCATTGTAAAACAATTTGAAGTGCGCTAGTATTAGTATATCTTGCTACGCACCCTTTCAGGCAGAGGCCAATCTCCGCGAATCGCTCTGTGAACAAACTTTGATTTAATTTCTATTTTAGGTTTAGTATTTAAATTTATTTGATTGTTAAGTAACTTTCTGTATCGCTCCCGAGTTGGGAAGTTTGTAATTAATAGTGATTTAATAAAAGAGGATTTCAAATCCCTTCACGTGCAGTTACTATCCAGCCCAGCAGTACATCAGAACAAAGCTTACATTACATCAGCTCACTGTTCCAGTTCAGGACTTAGAACTTGAGGATAAGAACCCGATTACAGACTGTATTTATGTTTCCAAAAATGATGCACAGAACACTAAGTCCTGATAACCAAAAGTGATCGCACGTAGGTGGTCAGCTGTTGTGTCGTGATACCTCTTCTAAACATATTTAATCCATCTGTACATACTCATCTCGTTTATCTTTTCTTCTGTGAACCAGGAATAAAACCTGATACTTTGAACAGTGGGAGTGATCTCTATTTATTGATAAGACGTTACCCCCACAACTATGGGGGCTCCAAGATACTTCTGTTTCGTTTTTAACATGAGTTTTTTAAATAATGCAAACAAGAGAGATTTAAAATTAATTGCTGAAAAAATTGGAGAGAATGTTCCAGAAAATGCCAAAAAAGTTGACATTAGAAAAATTATTGAAAATTCTGATGTCTTTCAAAACGAACGTTGAATTTGTTCGTGCCGTCGTCAAATCGATCGCCGAGGATCGGACGCCTAAAACAAGTAATGAACACTATCTGTTAGAGATCAAACGTCTTAAATTAGAGGTCGGACAGAAGTGGTCTAACGGAACACTCGCGAAGGAGCTACAACTGGACGCTTACCGGTTGCGCGTAGGCGATCGGATCTGGACTTAAGTGACCGCACGTAGGTGGTCAGCTGTTTTGTCGTGATACCTCTCCTAAACATATTTAATCCATCTGTACAAACTCATCCCGTTTATCTTTTCTTCTGTGGGAGTGATCTGTATTTATTGAATAAGACATCCCCCCACATATATAAACATATATACATACATATTTATATGTTTGGTACTACCCATTTCAATAAAAAAGAGATATGCAAAAGTAAATGTGCCGTCCAACTGGGATAGTGGTTAGCGACGCTGATTGCAGTACCAAAAGGCCCGCGCTCGAATCCCGGGTAAAGCGTGGATGCTTCTAAATGTATAGTGTCTGTGCGGCATGGGGAGCACTCTAAATATGAGACGATCCAAAAGTCTTCTCGAGATGTTGGTGATAGAGGAAAAAGGTGGGAAACCCTCCGACGCGTCCTCCCGGGGTGCTGTCCATCAAAATTTGGGGTGGAACCGTGCGAAGTCGTACTGTTACTTGTACGGTGCTCATAGATCTTGCCATCGACAGGCGCAATCTTGAACTTCTTTCCACGATGAATTTTGTGGGCTTGTTCTAATGTTACTGTGAGACAAATCACAACACAACTAGATATACGTACATATCCATTTAAGAAAAAAAATTCCATTTTAAACACATTTTACAATCCGTTTTCGAAACAAGATTGCTTTATTCTGTTCGTACGCACAGACGTCCGACAAAAATTTGTTTTCCAAATGGATTCAAAATCAGTCAAAATGGATATTTCCGATGAAATACGATACCCCAAAATTTTTGCAATTACAATACTTCCTTTACTGCATACAATGAAGAAAAATTTAATTCAGTGCATAAAAATTCTATTCTGTATCATCAAAGATATCAAAGAGTTATATTTTGAATCCAAATTACTAAATATAATAGAGCTTTTTTATTGTATTGGATAAAATACAAATTGCTAACATGTGCTTACATAGAATTTTACGCCAAGGAAAAAAATATTTAATCAAAGAACTGATAATTCTAGAATATTTTTTACCTATGAGTCAAGTTGACAAATCTAATGGAAAGCTGATATTTTTCAGAAGATTATAGTTAGCTTTTTTAATATATTAAGACAGGTTTTTATAATAGTATTGTACGCATATATTTTCTAATCGCATAGAGAAAAGGATTGAAATTTTTTAAGCTTGATGCAGGGTCTGAGATTACTTCCTAGACCAATAAAACCTTAGTCTTATAGATCTAAGTTGTACATAATCCTCAGATCATTTTATAGATCCTCGTAGACCTGTCATTTCATTAAGAAAACTAAGAAAATGGATGTTGACGCTCTTGAAAGAATCCTGTCTTTAGGATTTTGGTTTGACGTCCTTTTCATTCATCTAATCCATTTCATTCTACTAATAAATAAAATTTCAAATCGATAAGACAACCAGTGAGTGCGATAAATGTGCACAAGCGCGAACCCACTTTTAAAGATTTTCGCATTTTTTATGTGTTAGTAAAGACAAGAATTTTCAATTCGATTGAGCATCGTACAGAATACTTGACGACATTAAACAATATCAGCTAGAAGAACTTATTTAAAATATTTTGTGCGTGTCTAGCGGTAAAATAAGAGAAACGTCATTTGAATTTTTATGCAACACGTTTTGAATATGTCAGCGCTATATTAACATTTTTATATTACTGTCTTTACTAGACGCGAAGTGATAAAACTGAAAAGTTCTTGCAATTCTTGCATTGATCCTTGAACATTATATATATATATATATATACACATTGAGTTAAATGAGCAATTGTATTAATTTCTTTATCTTCCTTTTATAGAGACATTAGGTTATTTTAGAAGCAGGAGATGGGAAAAATGAGCAACGCCTTCACGGGGACTCGAGCCACGGACCTCTGGAGCACGCGTCCAGCGGGCTAACCACTACACCATGAAGGCATGCGAAGAAGGCGGGGAAATACCTTATATACTCCTCCCTTTAAAGGGCGATTGGGGTTCAGGGGACCCAATCGCCAAATCCCGGTGGTGGAGAATCATCATCCACAATCTTTTTAGTTCGAGCGCCAGTTGTAGAGACATTCGGTATTTTGAAACAGGAGATATGAAAAATGAGCAATGCCCTCCCGGTACTCGAACCACGGACCTCTCGAATACGCGTCGAGCAGGCTGACCACTACAGCACGAAGGCATGCGAAGAAGGTGGGAGAAGTACCTTATATACTCCCCCTTTTAAAGGGCGACTGGGGATCAGGGGACCCAATCGCCGAATCCTGGTGGTGGAGAATCATCATCCACCACCTTTTCTAGTTTGGGAGCCACTGTAGAGACATTAGGTATTTTTTGAAAGCAGGTGATGTGAAAAATGAGCAATGCCCTCGCCGGGACTTGAACCACGGACCTCTGGCATAGGCGCCCAGCGTGCTGACCGCTACACCACGAAGGCATGCGAAGAAGGTGGGAGAACTACCTTATGCTTTTCATAAATGTAAAATTATATTTGCGAGGTAGATAATCATGTATTAAATATCTGAAGTGCAAATCTAAAACTTTATTAAGCAACCCATTAAAATTCTTCACTAAAGACCAGTTTTATGTTCCTTCATTGGATTTAATGCTAAAATTTAACTTTCTAGATTCAACGTAGAAATCATGTGACGTGTGACGTCAAACAACTGCGTCCGCAATTAAGGACTACTGCGAAACTGCAAATGCGAAATCTATGGCACGACGACAGTTCTCTTAGAATGCAGAAGAATTATATGATGGCTAGTTGTACAGAATAAACGAGGATCCGCTTATAGAGTCTTTTGATTAAAATATCAGTCGATGAGGAAATCTTAAATTCTTTGACAAAGACGCGCTTCTAAAATTATTGGCAGATTACTGGTACTATCTCTCTAATTTCAGTTTCTAATTAACATCGAGTTCAAGGTTGACTGCACAGAAAGTGATATTTAGTTTCATCTTTAATCTTTGTGGAAAGGTTAAACTTCAGTTATCTCTTTCAAAGTCTGGAGGTTAAGGTTGCGGCACTGCTTTAGAGAGATAAATGCACTCTATTTCTGTTTGAAATGATAACTTCATAGAATAATGTACCTTTAATTAAAATTGAAGACAAATATATCTGGTAATTCAAAAGTCAAAATAAAAGCTGTCTTTTAATCACTAAAGGACGTATATTTATAAAGATTACATTACGATGGTATTTGAGATTTCATTAACTACGTTTTGTTGTATTTTCAGATTCGAGTATGACGCTCTGAATGCTACTGTCACTTTTTCCTTTTCAATTATTTTTTTATCGTAAATTTTTGACAAACGGCTGTACTAATAAGTGAGTTTTCTAAGTGAGTTTCAACTGAATATGCTAAAGAATAATAAGTGATATATTAATAATATGTCTTAAGTTGTTGCTTTTAAAACATAGATTTCTTATACGAAACAATTTAAATGGATTATTTTCTTTAAATTTGTTCAACTAAATATGTTCTGTGACAGATGTAAAGATTGTATATAAAAATATAATAACTATTTAATTGAACTACCAGACAAAGATTTCTATTTTCTAAAATAAATTATTGTTAGTGAGAAAAATTGCTATTGTACGTATTAACCAAAGGAAGACTGTTAATCATTTGCATTATTTTTTGTTTGGCTGAAAGATGTAGGGTTATTACTATTATAATTCACTAACCAGACATTTTATGTTTTGGATCTTTACTGTTACTTCTAACTTCCGTTTACCTCCCAGAATATAATGAGGAAGAATGAAATAATATTTAACCCTTAAATGCATGTAGTTGCCATTTGGCAACATACTCATATTTAGTCATGAAAATCAAATCAAAACACAAATTTTAGCATACAGTATAGTGTACTCAATTAGATACATATTGTTTACGTATAATAGTTTCGAAAGTTTCAGTGTGGTGGCACCACTGACGGTGTAACGGTCATTGTTGTGAGTTGATGTGAAAGGTACCGACCTCATTCCTGTTTATGAATTTTTGATTTTATGTTCGTTGTTATTATGATGTATTCAAAGTTGTAAAATTGCTTGATCAAGTTTATAAGGTATGTATTGTGACATAAAATTGTTTTACATTTGCCTATCATATTTTTTTTGTAAAAGTTAATTTATAAAAGTTAATAAAATTTTTTCAAAAAAACTGAATGTAAACTTAGTTTAGATTTTTTTCTCAATATTTTCCCTATTTTATTTGATATCGCTTCTAATGCATTTTTGATTAAATATTAAATTTTATGCATTTAAGGGTTAAAAAGAAGGTTTCGGGAGTTTAATTCAGAGCGTGTTCTGCCTTTCGAAGCCACGTTACTGGGTTTTCGCTAACTCAGATAAGACTTCTTTATTCGGCTTTGCATTTTTGTTGCCGACATTTAAATTTTTGTCGAGTAGATTTTTATGCCAACTTTGTGTTAAATTGACTTGCGTAGTCTTTGACTAATAACTTAATTCTAAATTTGAATTTACAGTATAATGTATTTCTCCTATCTCCTTCGCGTGCCTTCGTGGTGTAATGGTAGCAAACTTGACGCGTTTTCGAAAGGCCCATGGTTCGAGTCCCGGCGAGGGCATTGATCATTTCACGTCTCTCAGCATCAAAAAATGCCTAATGTCTCTACAGTGGCCCCCGAACTAAAAACGGTGATGGATGATGACTCTCCACCACCAGGATTTGGCGACTGGCTTCCGTAATTCCCAGTCGCCCTTTGAAAAGAGGGTATATGAGGCATTTCTCCCGCCTTCTTCGCATGCCTTCAGGGTAGTGGTTACCACGCTCGGCGCGTATTCCAGAGGTCCGTGGTTCGAGTACCGGCGAGGGCATTGCTTCTTTCACGTCTCTCAGTATCAAAAAATATCTAATGTCTCTACAACTGTTATTTTAAGTTATATAGCCACAAGTGATTGGCTGAATTGTAAGTGCGAGTCGTGCATTTATATTTGGGTTCTGTTAATTTAAGACTATGCTGTTGCCAACGCCCGAACGAAATGCTGTATAGATATGGGCTATTAAACAATATTGCGTGCCAAACTTCAATGATTCCACCTCAGGGTTTCATTCTTGGCTTATGAGAAACTGGATCATACATGTTTTAAGGAGATCTATGAGCATAAACTTTCTAGTACGCAGGAAAAACAACGAAGAAAGGCTTAATCCATTTCATTATGTATTAATAAAAATATTTGTTTTAAAATCTTCTTAAGATTCTGTAGTTCTGTCCAGACATAGCAATAATTCGCTTAAGGTCCATTAGGAATTTGATACTACTTTATAATACCAACATAAGTAAAACTTTATGAGTTGCCCATAGAAATAATTTGTTTGAAAGAAAAAATAGTAGATATCATGTTCTCTCAAAAACGCAATAAAATCCTGAAAGAATATTTCGTATTTGTACCAAAGGAGCTCGATCTTTTAGAAACAACAACAACAACAACAACAAAATTAATTTAAGACTATGTTGCTGTCAACGCTTGAACAAAATGCTGTATAGATGTGGGCTTTTAAATGATATTGCGGACCAAACCTCAATGGACCAAACCGGATCATATGTGTTTGAAAGAGTTCTATGAGCATAAATCCTCTAGTGCGCAGGGAAAACAGTGAAGAAAGACGCAATCCGTTTTAAACATTCATTACCTTTGAAGATTCCTATAAATGGGAAAGACAGTAACTGGAGTCATCGTTGAAATTTGACAATATTTTGTTTTACATTGCCTACAGTCAAAGTTTTGTGCTTCTGATACCCTTGAAACTGACATTTGTCATGACAATATCTATCAAGCTCCTGGACTGGCCCCGAATATTAAACATGTGAAGTATTCGATGAACAATCCTTACAGAAACAAATGACTGCCGAGTTCTGGCTTAATTTGCGTTGTGGTATTTTTTTTCGTTTTGAGCAAATTTTGTCAGGCACTCTTACATATTTTCCAGATAACTTCCAAGTCGTCACTGAGAGAAAGTAGTCCCTGCGTTAAATATACAAATATGATGCTGTATCAAAGATATCTGCTGTACTGGCAAGAACATTTGTCATTTTGTCATTTGAACATAAACATTTTGCCATTTTTTTAAAGTCCAATATATGTTCCATTTATATATTATAATTCTCGGCGTTTAAAGTCAATACACCTAACATACCTCTGATAATCTATATTTGATACTCTTCTGCTTGCAAAACTTGAAATTTTTCAGGGTTGCGAAGTGGCATCTGATTCAAAATCCGCGCCATCACGAGCTTCCGTTTTGTTGTGTAATCTGTGCTGCTTGCATGTACAATGCGAAAGAAAAGGGGGGATGACAGTTCTATATCTCCCGTTCTACTCGGCCAATTGACGAAATTCCAGTTGCGTTTTTCATGTCTCGAAAGCGCGGCTTAGGATATATATTATATTTATATATGGCATCATTCTAACATAGGTATTTTGACACTAAATCGGACTTTTTCTGAAATGGCATGCCATTTTTTTCCATATTTCGATTTTACTGCTCAAATTATGCCTAAATATTAAATGTGAAATTTGGTTTGAAATTTACGTAGAAATTCAAAACTTTATCTTAAAGTGTTTTTCGCAGTTTGTGCCAAGAATAATTTACTTGACGAATTTCGTAATTTTTGGCAACCTATTTTCCTTTTCTTTTTTTCATTGCAGACGAGAGGAAAAAAAGTTATCGTTCATACTTTCAAATAATTTTAACAAAGTGCGTAAACCACATTTCTGTTATTGCTTTTAAGCAATATGCCAAATTTCAAAGCGCGCAAATATATAAATTCAGGTAAATCTTAGAAAATTTTGAATAAAAATCTCTAATGTTAGAAGGTTTGCTTAGAAACACATTTACTTTAAGATGATGGTAAAAATTTTAGAAAAATTTATAAAAATTATTTAAAAATACAAATGTTAAAAATAAATCATAAAACATGGGCGCATTTTATTTGGAACGAACCTAAATTTCGAAATGTGAAAGAAAGAATCAAGTAGGTTTAATAAAAAGAGAAAGAGAAATATTAATATATATATATATATGAAATTCAATAAACATCGAGGAGCTAAAATTTTGAGAGCTGATTTTCTAAAAACTACTCGTGCGATTTTAACAAAATTTGATAGTTTGGCATAATTTGAGTCGCAGAATCGAAATAATGTAGAAAATTAACATGCCATTTCAGCAAAAGTCCGATTTTGTGTAAAAATATCTATACTAAAACAACGCTATATATAAATCTATTACACATCCTAAGTTGATCTTTCGAGACATGAAAAAAAAAAACAATTTGAATTTCGTCAATCGTCCCAGTAGAACGGAAGATGTAGAATTACCCCAATTTTTTTTTGCGCAGTGTACATTCAAACATCCATGTAATTGTTATGCTTTATTGACACAACTTAGGATTGTTTTTCTTATGCAGTAGTTTTGAAAAAGTGTTAAAAGTTTTTTTAACGTCATTCTCCTCAACTGAAAGGAAGGATAACTTTAAAGCTAACATAGTGTCACTTTCAGACTTGTTATTCGGAAATTACTGTATAATAAAGTAATCTCTTCACCGGATAATATTATGTTGCATAACTAATATGTAACCCAAATGTTTAAAACTCTTATGACTGAATCATGGATGTCATAACCTTTGGCTGCATTATATATTGGGACTAATGCAAGCAAAATTTCAAGTATGCAAAATCTTTGGAAAAGTTTCGAATTAAAATAAGCACTTGAGCTGTAACTGTTAGCTCAAATGAAAAATACTCGATGAAAAACAAGCAGAATAAGGCAATGAAAAGTAATTAGAATCAACAATGACAGTTTTAACTCTTTGAAGGGTGATGGTTACCTACAGTAACCGCCTTTTCTATTGAACGTCTTATTCACTCGTGTGAGTGGGTTTCAAGACTGACCGTTTCTGAAGTTCCCTTGTAGCTCACTAGATGGCAATAAAGAAACATAAACCAGTAGTTGATACAGAAATTCGTCTTCAACAAAATAAGCATCAGCCATCGAAGACAACATCCCGACGTGTGCACCCTGCAGCACCAAGAAAAGGCCTGTAAGAACGGTGTGGGAATGCAGCGCATGCAAAGGTGCACTCTGCTTGGAAAAGAAAAACTGTTTCCATGAGTAGCATAGAGACTGATTTGTAGGGATGTGTTCTGTGGGCGGTGGTTACTAACATTAACCACCAGAAGCGGTCATTTTTGTCACGCGTCTTGGACAAAATATGTGTAATTGTCGCAGATAATTTCTTTGCAACACCTAATATAGTAAATAAAACATGAGTTTTGCTGAAAAAGTTAATTGCCTTTTCCTGCCCCTGAAGGAGTTGAGTCATTTAAGTCCCAAGTTTCTAAGAGATAATCGCTTATGAAATTACTCACAAGGTTATCCCAGTTAAGTACACGAGTTAACAGAAAATGCAATTATTGACACAAAGAAGTTATGATTTTTCTTTAACTTCTATTCACAAAAAGAGATGTGTACCAAATTTGCACTGCTAGGAATGGATTCAAAGTGTTTAAGTAGGTTTATGAACTTGCCTATCTGTTCGGATAAATCTGAGATATTTTGGAGTAAACCTTGTACAGTTGCATTTATTTGTGGATGAATGATGTCCATTAGAAAAGCTAGTAGACTACTTAAAACATAAATATAAAACATAAATAAAAAATAAAATAGCTTTTGTCTAATCTCTGATCGCTTTGTATTTGTTTACACGTATTATTTAATAAATTTAGCAACTTCATTTCTTTAAAAATGTCTCCTTTTTTAGTCATCATTCTTTTTTGTAGAAACTTAATTCATCACATTCCTTCTCCATTTCTGTCTGAAATGAAGTATCTAGTGAGTTAATGATCGATTCTCTCCTTTATTGAGATTTACGCATTTCTCAACTGTTTCATAACATCCTTCCCACGTCTGCAGGTTTTAGACATACAACTCAAAGTATGGCATGGTGCAATACCAGACAGTTAATTCCAGATTTTCTTAGCAAAGAATCATGCATTGACTTTTACCATCTGTAAAAATGGCTAAAAGTGTTAATGCTACGAATTTTTAAAGCTCTTACGACTGCGTCATGGATAACATAGCCTTTGGTTGCACTATATAGTGGTTCTAACGCAAACAAAATTTTAAGTATGCAACGTTTATGGATAGTTTCGAATTAAAATAAGCACTTGACTGTAACTATTAGCTCAAGTGAAAAATATCCAATGAAAAATAAGCAGAATAAGGCAATGAAAAGTAATCAGAATCAACAACGACAGCTTTAGTTTTTTTTTAATAAATGCCTTATTATTTTGCTAGAAATCTTAGTAACGTATTTTGTGATAGTTTTTAAATTTTTGAGTAACATTTTCTTCTTGAATGAGCATGTCTTTAACATAACGTTGATTTATTAATTCATCAATGAATAAAGAATTAATATACTTTCACACTCACTAACGAAAGACGGTATCAGTAGTAAACACTTTGCAACGATTTATTTTATTGTGACCAGCTATTTTTATTTTTTTTTTTTCGATCTCTCCTAATTTCAGCTTCCTGCTGGAATGTAAATTTTGTGTGACGTAGATGCAAATTCTAAACGTGTTTGAGAAGCAGTATTAAAGCTCCGTTTCAAGAGTTCAAGAGTAGTGGTAGCGGACTTAGTTCCGATGTTTATGCTGAATTTAAAATTAGCTCTCTAGTTCGGTATTTGACACCTTGTCAGTTACAATGGATATTCCTCGGCTCGGCTTTGCTAGGTGCAGCCGATTTAACGTTCTTAATTTACTATGTGATTTGTTACATTCGTAATTTTCTGTTTACGCAGCCATAAGTGGTGATGATTTGTGAGCACGAAGTGCATGCATCTGTTTTAATTTAGTTTTAAGCAAAAAGGTTACTTAACTTTTCTTCTGCAATACTTATACTTAAAGACATAGGGAGAATTCGCTACTTAGTCCTCAACATAGAGTTCAGGATTTATGCTACGAAAGAATAACCACAGACCCTATAACTTTTGTAATCATTCTTTTCAAATAAACTTCAGTGGTAATAGTGGTAATACGCGATTCTCCAACATGTCCTGGAGCTGTACGAGGCTGGGCGTAATTACGTTTGAGATTATATTGATGAGAGATGGCTATTGCATGTGAGTAAGCAAGAAACGGAGTTTGTTGACCTCACTCTAACGAAGAAATATTACTTTTATATTTATCAGGAAATTACGTGTTCCTTTAGCAGACACGTATATGGTGCTTTTTTATTCATTGTACACAAAGCTTAAATTTGCAAGACAGTGAACTGAACTGAAACAGTGTTATTAATAACTTTGAATCTGATCGTTTAGCACTGTTTTCAGAAGAACAGACGTCCTGCCAACTGAGTTAACTTTTAATAGATCACATTAGACCTTAGACGAAACCGGTAAATTTAAGATCAAATTATATACTAAGTGGCTTAGATACATGGGCGAAGCGGAATGAGCTTGGGATATTCCAACATATGTGTTGCATAATCAAGACAATATTGCTTATTTTGAAATAAGAATTTTGTTATTACTATTTTTATTGTTATTATGAATTTTTCAAAAGTGTATATTTGTTTTATTATTGTGTGAAGTTTGTAACCATATTTCGTTTTCTGTGTGGCAACAACGCTTTTGTGATTCATCGATTTGTTCTTTTGGATGTATGCCAAGTTAGATGGAGTAATGCTTTTGAAGTGAGAGCATCGGTTGATTGTGCAGATGAAACATGTTGCTTCAGAACGCTCTTTCTTTAAAAATACTATGTAAAATAAATGTTTTGTTTTCTGAACTCGGATTATGCAAACTTTATTTAGTCTCAACAATATGTAACGTCAAATATAAACTCAGCACATTTATTTAGTTATCATTAAATTCTAAATATGGTATTTAATTTATAAAGCGTACTATTATCATGCTGTTGTTACTATCTCACTTGTTTGACAATGGTCAGCACAAGCACACGTCGTTCATTGTGGCAAGCAGTCAAATGTGCTTGTCGTAGGCGAAAGCCTTGAGCACCATATAGGTAACAAACAGCCCGACTTTTAGCTCAGTTCCGCAGTTTTGAGAGATAGCACGCAGGGAGGGGGACGGGTTCGAGGGTCTTCCGCCTCTCTTTCTCTACCATCAACTTCTCTAAGGAAATTTCGGTTTGCCTCATATGTGGAGTGCCGCCATGCTGCACAGACACTGTGATTTTTCAACCAATCATGCCTTCACCTGAATTCGACCCGGGTCCTTTTGCTAAGGCAATTAGAGTCACTAACTATTGTACCGTTTGGGCGGTTAATATTATTATATATAATAAAGAAAAGTATAAAATCATGAAGTTTGTAGTTGACTATGAAAAAAGTAGCAATGAATTCCTAATTGCCTCAGTAAGCTTACCAGCCTCCTAACTGTACTTAAGAAGTTACTTCAAATGTTTTTATGTATATTGTAATATGTTGCTTGTAAAGATTCAAGAAACTAATGAATGTATTATAAACATATAAGGTAAAGGTATTTTAGCGGTGAATAAAACTTTATGGTTTGTTTGTAAAGTTCTTTGTTAAACATTTTAACTGACTATTAATTAAATGTGATTAGTATCAGCATTAATTCATAGCATTAATTAATAATGTAAACTTTTTATCTCGAAGTTTCTGTTATTTCAAGAAAGTGATTAAGAGGAGGAATTCCGTTTATAAACAAGCTACCTAAGAACTGAAGTAGTTTGTTTTGACAGTACTATACACAGTGCTTTCAGCGGGAAAGTTTGTTATTCGAGATAAAATAGTGAAGTTGTTTGACACCTGGGATAATGATTGCCATAAATGGAAACGGCCATGTGGCATAGATGGAAACGGCCATTGGCGTAGATGCCTAGAAAACAGCCTGTCACCGATCTCAATGATCCTCTCTTTCCTTTCCTCAGTCTGAACTGTGGATCTTTCACAGTTGCTATCCTAAAAAAGAGAGCTCAAATTGATTCAGCACATGTCATTTCATTTTAAGCTTTTAGCTTTTAGAAGATTACACACTAAACATAGCGGGCTCGGAGTTTACTTTCAATATGTTTTGACAAATCTAACGCATTGAAGCCCACTGAAGCGGCATCACGATTTCAAAGAGGAACTTTCGAAAATAAAATTTAGCGAATGTCTTCTCATTTCATGTTTCCAAATAAAGTTTTCTATGCACCGAGATGTGTTATTCAAATATTTATCTTGTTTTAGACATGTTTAATTTCTCTCGAGAATTGTGAATTTGGTTACATTTGTACTATTCCTGAAGAGCATTTTAGTCTCAGTTTCGGTCAAAAATGAAATGCTTTCAGCTTTTCTTCCTATTACGTATTTAAAATAATAAAGGAAAATTTCTAGTTTCAAAGGAAGTAAAAGAGAAGATTTAAACTTTGTCGTGTTAGAATTAAAATAATTTCTTCCTGTTAATTAGCAAATAAATGACATAAATGACATTTTTGTTAAAAGATTTAACTTCATTCCTCTCATTTTAAGCTAACTGAGAATAAAAGAACTCAGTTTAAAAAAACCAATGAGAAAGAAAAAAAGAATTTAAAAACAGAGGAGGAAATTTAAAAGTTATCACTTTCAAAAAGACTAAAATACGATGAAAGTGAAATAAATAAACCTAGGTCTTAATTTAGAAAAACTGAAATTAGAGTATTGAAAGCAATCAGATTGGGAATGGCCAACTTGTTTGTTCGCTGATGTTGAGATCGACGTTTTGTGCAGAGTATTAGCAATGGAATGTTACAGAATATAATGCAATAAACTCCCTGGGTTAATACTTTTAAGTCATATTAATGATAAATTTGTATTTCAAAAATATTATCTGATAGGTACAATATGTCAGAACGTGCTTCCAGTTTTACTATTTCATTGCAATCAAATTATTTGTTACCTAACTGAGCTAATTAATTACCTGAATTAGTTAGCTTAAGTGTAACTTTTTGCTCATGCACGAGTAAGCCTTTTTGGATACAAAAATTCAGAAACCAAAGAGAAAAATTATTTGAAACTGTAAAAGGTGTGTGGATATTAATGACTGTTTGTTTAATTAATCGGCTTGTCTCAAGCCGCATGAACGCTGTCTGCTTTCGTGAATGACTTTCTAAGGGAAAATGGCTGGTATTAACTTCAGATGTCGGGAACAATCAATGTAATTACAGCACTACTGAGAAATGTTACTACTTATTTAGATCTTATTTACTTGGCCATTGGTGGGCGCAATTAGTAACAGAAAGCATCAAAAGCTTAGACTTACTGCGTAATTGCTAAAACGGGCTCCAAAAACAGGCATATGTCTTAAGATGAATTTGCTAGTTTTGCTGAGCGTATTGAGCGAAAACATTTGTTTTATTTTAGTTGTATAAAAAGTAAAGAATTGGAAAATAACCAGCATGTATGAAAACTTATGATAATGCATTAATATAAGGATTATCTCTTCTTTACAACAAATGAGAAAATTGCGTTCAATAAGTGCGAAAATTTGATCTTAAAGATGAATGCATACATAGAATTTGAAATGAAATGATAAAGGAAGAAAAATTAATGAAATTGGCAGAACATGACGGATAAAATAACTGATTTTTCAGAAGATGTTAATTATTTTACAGTGAAAATGTATGATTTAACAGATATTTTCGCTCCACAAGAAAAACGGAGGTAGAAAAGTTTAAACGGAACAATTTTAAATTTTTAGTTTTTAAATAATAAAAAAATCTTGTTATTATTTTTAGATGATTTAAAAGAAGCAGTTCAAACTTGGTATTTAAATATCTCAATGACGTATACTGCAAAATGTATATTAAAAAATATCTAGTTTTAAAACTTTCCTTGTTTTGATAATCCCAAGATGTTAAAATGGTATGAACTTAAACCTTTTAAAGATATTCACGAATATAGTTTAGTTTGATTGGATCCAGATTTGGAAATTACATGCCGGGATATTTTTAAAATTGTCAATAATTGTTGCTAACTGTAATATAAACAGTATACTAAAAATAAGAAAAAAGCACTTAAAGTCATATCGCGGGTTAAAAAGTTAAATATGAAATGTCTACCAAAAGCATCTGTAAAATTCGCAAAAATATGACTGAAAAAAGAATGAAAAACATGAAAAAGAAAAAAAAAATGAAAGCTTTTCAGATTTTAATGGTCGCCCGAAAGGGTTTGGTAAGATTTATTACGCTCTCTGTGAGCTCGCAGTCTACCAGTCTGCTGTTATGATCACTCCTGCTAATCCATTTTTTGTCTTTTTAGCTTTAGTATTGAGCAACATTTTCTTCACACATATGTTATATACAATTCACTAACAGAAATACAAAATGTTTAGAATTCTGTACCGTTAAGTGTTGCCATACGTTTTTCTGTTTTTTGTTTTCAGCCTTTTCTCAGTTCATCATATCAATGGTAAGTTTTCCCTCTAAGATGGCTTTACAAAACTTTTTTTTGTCTTTTTATTATTAATGTTTTGTCTGTTTACTTTATTTATTAATTGTAAATTTAAGCAAATTTATTTCAAATTGAGCCGCCGAGACGGGAAAGTGGTTAGTGACTTTCACTGCCGTTTCGAAGAGCCCGGGTTCTAGACATGGATGTAATTTGTCCGTCTCTTCATAGGAGGTAACGGTGGCTCACCTATTAGGTCCTTCCATAATAAAGTGACCACCACTTTCGGCCTTAGTAGTGGTGAACGACTATAAACAATTTAATGTACAATTTGATATTTAGCGATCTGGGAAGTGTCTTCATTAGAAGAAGGTATTGCAATGACACGCATATAAATGTATCATTTCGTAATAATACGCTTGAATTTCTGAAATTCTATGAGAGTTTTTATTGAGTTTATAAAAGTTACGTCAGTGTTGAACATAAATTTGATATTTTACTGCTTACACTAACTAAACAAAGTGACTTCATTCAGTCTTCATTGCAGTGTTTATTTATATTTATTTAAGATATCAAGCATCAGCAAATTGGGATTACCCAGAGAAAAAGCTTCTCTAGGTGTTTACGAATCCATAGCATTGACCTGAGGCATAAATTTTGTTTGCAACGCTGTTTTCCACAAAATATTTTCTACTGACATTTTGCTTCATATCTTTAGTTCTCTGCTATGGTATTATGTTTATTATCCGGGCGAGATTTTTGGAAACAGCTATGTTTCAATTTTAAAAGCTTTATCAGTTTCCAAAACTCTTGAATGTTATTGTAAACAATATTGTTTTTTACCTGAGGTATTTGTTTGCGAAAGCAGTCGTGTAAACTTGCTCTTTATTTGCTTATGTATATTTTAGATATCTCCAAGTGCTTGTTTGGATTTCAATATATTACTTTCGGAATGTTTCAGATTTACATGAGCCAGACTAGCTCATTAAAAGTTAACTATTTTTAAAAGTAATGAAATATGTTTCCCTGTTGATGTACTTTCTGTCACTGTAATAATAACTATCGGATTATCATAAAAAGTAACATTTATTTCTAAACAGGTTTACTAAAGTTTTTAATATATATTTTGTTAAATTCTCGTTTCTCTAATTTATTTAATCTAATCTTTCAGCAAAGGAACTGTCTTTATAGATTAAAAATAAATAATAAGAAAAAAAAAGAAAATGAAATAAAAAGAAAAAAATTAAGTTGCGAAGTTTTTAAGTAATTTTGGTTTTGCTATCATAACATTCTTGGTTATATCTGTCTCAGAAGAAAAGGCACGTGAACCCTGGAAGCTTTCGTGGATGACTTTCTAAGGGAAATGGCTCATTTTAACATCAGATGTTGGGAACAATCACAGCATTACCAGAGAATCGAACACCAGAAAAGTTACCAGTAATTTAAGTCTTATCTACTTGGTCGTTGGTGGGCGTGATTAATAACATAAAGCAGCGGAAGCACAGAACTCGTATATATATGTAGATATGTTACCTGCAAAGTATTAAACGCAGGCAGTCTATAGAATGCCTATGTATTGTATATAATGCCGGACATTTTTAGGCAAAGCATGAAATATAAGAATTATTACATATTTTCCCTAGGCATTCTATAGAATGACAAATGCTCTTTAAGCAAAGTATGAAAAAAATGGTTGTGATAAGGCTATTATTTAAAAGATGTTAATTCCTTAAAAAATACGAATGTTATTTAAAAAAATTTTTGAAGAAGTGCCATTAAAAGTATGTTATTCCAAATATGTAAAAGAAAATAGTGAGATGATCTTGATACAACATAATAAGTTTGTATTTCCTATCTGGCTGTCACTGGGAATCAATAAGATCTACCTGGCAACGGAAATTAGAAAAGTTTTAAGTTAATATGCAACATACAAACTTATTTTCCTTTTCAGCCTTTTTACAACAGAGCAATAGAGGTATATTTACTAATTCTGAGTAATCGGATTTACTGCATATTTAACAGCAGAGACAATTCTAGCAGTTTTAACTAAAATGATTTCAAATATAGGCAAATATTAGTTACATTAATGAGGGTTTTGAAATTGTTTTGAATTGGCTAAACTGAAATGTGTAGCGTTAAGTCAATTGAATAAAGCATCAAACAGTTTTTCAAATTTGGATCACTGATAGCGGTTAGTTCTTAATTGCCCATTTGGATCCGCATATTGTTTCAAAAGGAGAAATATGTAACTCTGAGCAGATTTTAATAACCATGAAATTTTTCAATAAAAATTAATTTTGATATGAATGAATTCCATTTCTTCAATAGCAGACATCATCAAAATTATTTGTTCAGTAAGTGAAAGATGTTTATAAATGCACAAATATAGTTTTCTTCTTTGCCAAAGTTATAAAAGTACTTGCTAAAGGATTCTTGAAATGATCTGAGTTTCTCAGTATATTCTATACGGTTGTCATTATCTTCAACAAACTCACTGTGTTGTTCTAAATGTGGAAAATGACTTAATTCTCTGTTTTCTGAATGGTAGATGAACGGTTTTAATTTAATTTTGAATGCACTGCTGTCATTTACTTGTGTTTGCCCTGTACTTTTAAATTTAAGATTAGGGAGGTGGCTGGTAACGTTAGCTAGAATTTTTAAATCAAATAAGCATTTCTCGCCACATAACAAGCCTTCTTTCGCATGCTCTCCATCCTTCTCTTCCAGAAATTATGAATACTATCTTTCAGAGTCCAAAATTTACTGAGAATGTTTTAGTAGATTTTGGAACGTGTTTGGCAGTTCGCAATATTCTTTTGATTAGCAGTGATACTTTTATACAGAATGACTTCAAAACCTTTCAAATAAAGTTAAAGTCACCAAAACTCTACTCACCATTAAAGATGCTCTATCAGAATTTAGTTGTTGATTTTTCAGACATAATTTCACTTTACTGCATATGTCTAATTCTCTCGTTTATTCATGAAGTGACCGAAGAACGATTAGCTTTTGAAAGTTAAAATTACTATTGATTCCACTTACAAAAGTGCTTACAAGCATTGTCATTAAATATCAGCATTTCTTTACAGGTCTAAAGAAGAGAAAGAATAAGAATGAATATTTTATTTCAATTATTCAGTAACAACATAAGAAAATTCTTCGACGGATCTTATAAGCTTTCTCTTGTTTTCTTTCAGCAGTTTCAAAAGCTGTTTCAGTTTCATTTAACATTCTTATCAACAAGATATTTTGCAAATGTTTCAAGGCTAGTCTTCACAAATTCCTATCTATAAAAAAAGGTTTGTGTTTTTTGGCTAACACAATGAATGATCGCATGTTTCTGTAATCAGTAAATAAATGGAGCGAGCAAGGCATACGCTGTAGAGACATTAGGTTATTTGGAAACAGGAACAAAACAAGTATTAAAATTTGCCTCATATAATAACCTTTCTTCAAAATTTAAAGGAGTTATTAATATACAAGAGTATATCCAAAATAAGTTGGCAGATGGAAACTAATTCTACAGCTGTTTTAGCTTAAAAAACAGTTACACGTAAAGAATATAACGTTAAGGCTTTAAAGAAATGTTTTGTGCTTATGAACTAAAGTTGCATTTCATTTATCACGGGCCTTTAAAAGCACTTTCGGACAAGTTAGATTGATGGTGAGTAGCTTTAAGTATGAGAAATTAATCACTTCACTCTGTTTCACCTGCTACACTCTATGAAAGCTATTTCTTTTCTTTGAAAGTCGGGATTTTCTTTTCTGATTTGTTGCTGCGGTTTATAAAGGGAAAGAAAAAAACTGTTGATGTATTAAGTTAGCAAAACTAACACTATTGTTATAAGAATTTCGCAAATAAAAAGAGGTTATTTTTTCATAAGGCTATATTAAATGAATCGTTATGTGTATTTAATTTGTATTTTAAACTAATTTTAAAAAATTTAATTTAATTCTAATTAAAATTTAATTTTTTTCAAAACTAATTTAAAATTTGAAATTATTAATTCCTATTTAAGAAATATAATTTTACACAGTATTAGATTTTTCGAAGCTAGGAAACGTGCCATGTCAATTATACCTTCATTGGGACTCGAACCACGGATCTTCCACTTACTAGCCTGATATGCTAACCATTAACAGCATGAGAGCAGAAGGCGAGAGACAAGAGACCCAGTGAGTAAATCTAAATGGTGACATTATAACTCACCACATTTTAGTTGGAGCCTCACAGTAAAGACTCTTTTTAACATGTTTTGAGTCAAGAAACTTAATAAATGAGAGGTGTCTTCAGTGTTAATTTAATGTCACCGAGATTCGAGTTATGGAACTTGCATTTGCTAAGGGGACATGCTAATCACTTATACAATAATATAGCACTAAGCAATAACTCCTTATATCATGCCGCCAAAATATTTGAGAAGGAATATTCAGATTTTATAACTACCAAAGTTCTGCGATGAAACGAGACAATGTTTTAAGCGGATGTGTATTTCCATTATGCAATAATTATATAATCTTGTTCATTGCATCTTAATAAGAAAATATTAGACTCCTATTTTATGAAAATGTAATATAGTTAAATATCCGAAGATTAACAAATATACTGCGGTAATCTCTCAGATATATGTCTCGCGTTTATATGACTCTTATGGCTGCCAAGCAACGTTTCAATATTCTAATATGGGAAATCGAAAACAAAATGCTGAAAATCTATTTTAAGTTAAAGGCCTTACTTTCAATCCCACTTTCAGTTATGCCTCTCAGAAGTTTTATCATTCGATATAGTTTAGCTAAAACGGATCTATTTTTACTAGATCCCATAGAAATTTACAATATCAGGGTCTTTGGATAGTTCAGGATATCGGGTTCTTTAACCCCGCGATAACCCATGATGAGCTGGGTTACCTAACCCATGATGAGAGCATGTAAGATTTTCATTTGAATTCATGGTAAGGATGAAGTATGCAATTTTTTTATGACGTGGATTACACTTGGTTAGAATGCAAGCATAAGTAAGGTGTAAGAGTGCCTTACTAATGAAGTAAAATGGGAAGAACGACAGATATTTCCCAATTTAAAAAACTGCTTATTGTTGGTGCCCATTTAGAGGAGCATCTATTTCGAAAACAGCAAATCTCACTGAGTTCTGAAAGCAAGCACATCAAAGGTTTTCAAAAGCTGGAATCAGAACCCACAGTCCTTTTCTAGAAGACGTAACTGCTGTTCGAGCACAGTTTAGTTCACAGAGAGTGATCAGCTTCGTCTCCGACGAATTGTGCGGCAGAGCAGGGATTCTATTGTGCTTCAACTGACACAGATCGCAAACGAAGGCTCTTCCCAACAGAGTTCAGCTCGAACCATGAGCAGAGATTTGCAGAGGATACGAATGCATAGTCCAGTGCCTGTGAGAAAAGCACTTATTTCTGGCCGGCATAAAAGATTACGTTTGCAGTGGTGTCGGGAAAGTTTCCAATCCTCAGATGTCCAGTGTCCTCTTTCCCGACACCACTGCAAACATAATCTTTCATGTCGGCCAGAAATGAGTGGTTTTCTGACAGGCACTGCATGTGGTCGGAGGAATCACATTACACCTTATTTTGCACTGATGGAAGACGTCGAATTTGGCGAGAACACCATAAAGCCATGAATCCATCTTGCCTTACTTGCACTGTGTAAGGGTTTAGTGGGAGTATCATGATCTGGGGCATATTCTGCTTGCATGCAGGTGGTACCCCGGTGTTTCTCGAAGGTGAACAAACAGCCATGAGATACCTAGATATACTGCCAGATTAAGTGCACCCTACAATGTTGCATTTTTAGCCTGATGGTAACGGATACTTCATGGACAATAATGCAACTATACATCGTGCCAGAAGTGTTCAAAATTTGCTTTCAACACCTTCCCTGGCCACCGCATAGCCCAGATTCGTAACCCCATAGATAATGTGTGGTATATGGTAGAATGACGCATTAGACAGAACTCTCCTCTTCCATCTAATTTACAAGATCTAAAAAGCTGCGTAGCCAATGTATGGTATTCTGTGGACGTAAATACACTCCAGAAGCATGTAGACTGGATGCCCAAATGAATCAGAGCAGTTATCCGTGCAAAAGGTGGCGAAATAAAATATTGATCTTGGGTTTCTGATTCATCGGCCTGTATGTATAAAAGGATGACAGATGATTCACCAGGTGTACAATGAAACTGTGCTTGCTGACTGACAGGAGTGTTAGGAATGAGTCTTTTATAAGCCGTTTCAATAGCTTACTGAAAGCAGAATCATTACTTAGAGTTTCACTTCGCTTACAATAGTAGCATTCGTGGCATCTTCTTTATCACAGAAAATTGAAACACTCATCAACTCAATTTTCTGCTGCAAAACACTTATTGTGAAAACACCAGTTCAATGCATTTTTATTATACACACTTACAAAAACACTTTTGTAATATTACTTAAGCTAACATACACCAAACATAATTTTATGCAGCACTAAAATTTTAGCCCCGAGAGTCTTATTTTGCAGAATATATACTCAACCATTTCTCAGATGATATTACTTGATTATAATAATATTTGCAAATAGTAAGTATATTTTTTAAATCTCGAACCTCATTTCGACAGAGTTTAGAAATATTTTAGAACCGTTTAATTGAAGTCTAAAATGTAAAGAGCCCCTTTTTAAATATTTGATTTGATAATTCTATGATTTACTGGACTGTAAGTCTGCATCGTGTTTTCCGTGATAGGAGGGCTTATGAAATTTCCTGGGGTATAGATTTCCGTTTCTCTTCCACTGCCTTCCAGGGTTCATCAGTTGTGGTGGGTTTCCACTTAGAAGGACTTGCTCTTTTCAAGAGAACAAATGCACAATAGTCCATAGGTGAAATGTCGGGAAAATTCACAGGAATACGTTAAAAAGCCGTACACGCAATACCAGTAATAGTGTTCATTTTTTCAAGGGACACAGTGGCACTTTTGGAAGTATAACTTGCTGCTTTATCTTGATGAAGTTTCAAACTTTGAGAGTCATTAGGATAAAGAAATGGAATTTCCTCTGTAAGTAACGGATGTTAAATTTTCTCCATTATACCATTGAGTTGGGTATAACATTTTTCCACTCTTCTTATTTTTAGTTTCCCGTTCTAAGAGAATCTTGCGACAATCATAAACATCTTACTAAAACTTTCTTTGCATTGACGAAACCAGGTTATAATTTTTTCTCTTCATTTTCAATAGTAAATAGATCGTTTTAGGCCAAGGGCGTTAGCCCAGAAGAGCTATTAATTTCGTTTTGGGATTTTGCGTTGATTCATTTTTCAAATTGTTGCCACCAACTATTACAGCCCTGTATTATATTTAAAGAAATTAAATAATGAAGAATCTGCATAAACGTATATATGTTTCTCGCATTGTGATAAAACGACGATACCTAGAGCCATCAAATTTTGAAAAACGTAATCCTCCACCGAACATGGGCATATGGAAGCCCTAATTTGGAATTTGGTTTATTATCTATTTCATATTTTGTCACACATTAAAGAATTTTTGATTAACAAACTCAACGATTTTGAAGTCTTCTTTCCATACAGAGGTAATGACTGACAAAGTTTCCCTTTCCGATTAATAATGTTGCTTATTTGCAAAGCTTAATGTTGCAAAGCTTAATACCGTGCACTTCGCAACGTTTTTCAGTTGAAAAATAGGAATATTTTTCTTCGGAAAATACAATACAGCAATATGCCCAGATTTGGATCTATATCACTAAAGATTCTGAAGATATGGTGTGCCATCTCAGCACACGGTTTACTACGCCCCTATTTCGTTGAAGATGAGGGAGGCAATGCTCTTACCGTCACCCAAGAATGCTACAGGGGTTTAGTTATTGAGCCATTTTTTTAGGATTTGAGAAGGTTCTGTCATGCAAGGAACATTCAGATGAATTGACAAGGGTATCAACAAGACGGAGCGACTAGCCATACCTCTCGAGAATCTCTAGCCATGCTGCAGGAAAATGTTTCAAGACGAATCATTTCACGTAGTAAGGACTTCCCATACCCTTCCCATTACCCTTACACCACTTGATGCACCGATCCCATTCCCCTTACACCACCGATGCCTTGTGGGGAATGTTAAAGGAGAGTGTGTTCAACTGTGACGATCAACCAAAAACTGTGCCTGCATTACGTGAATAAATCATCTCCTTTTGCGGGAGTCTGCAACAACCTTTTACAGGATATGTTTGAAAATCTGCGTGAACGCTATAAACACTGTCTACAGCGAGGCGGTGCACACTTTGACCACTTACATTACGCATATCACGGTAAATTAACACGCTAATAGTGTGTGTATGTATGTATGTAATATGTATATTAATTTCTTTCAGAAGAAATAAACCCACAGATGACAATAATGTAATTTTTAAACAATAATATAATTTCATTTCAGTACTGTATATTCGGGGGAAAAGCAAAGAAGAAAGTTTTGAAGATTCTGGTATCTGATGACATGATCGCGGAGGAATTAGTGACATGTCCTGCAGTACTGAAAGAACAGTCGCAGATGAACTAGTTTACATGCCCTTTGCATTACAAATAGACGAATCAATTGATTAAAGTGGCAAAGCGCATCTCTTAGGCTTTGTGTGATTCGGTTATGAATAGAAAATAATAAGCCAATTTTTAATTTCAAAGAATATTTTGGAAGTGCAGCATGGCAGGACTTATTTGACACAATAATATCATATTTGAAGACTTTAAATTTATCGTGAGATCAATGTGTCGGCATTGTACCAATGAAGCAGCATCTGTGATAAGATCCGCGAAAGGATTTGTGACTTTAGAGAAAATAGTCAATCCAAATGTAATATTTCCTTACTGTGTCTTACGCCGAGAAGCACTTGAGAAGTAAATGCAGTCCCTAAGAAAGTACACGAAATGTTGAATCAAGTATTTACCGTCGTTGGTTTTATCAAAATGAGAAAAGATTTCGTCGAAATGAGAGAATTTTCAAACAACTTTTTTCTTCCATGTAAGTAAATTATGAAGATTTGCTTCTTCATAAAGAAGTGAGGTGGCTGTCATGAGTAAAAGATTTAAATGGTGTGTTGCAATTAAAAAATGAACTGCAACAAGTTCTTTTTCCGAAGATGAAAAGCACGAAATTTTAAGAAAGTATGGGGGAAATGATAGCTGGTGCAATAATTTGTGGTATCAGTTGTTATTTTTGCTTGCTTTAATGCCGTCAATAAGTATGCCAGGAAACAAAGAAAACATGCTTACATCTCAGAAATAATATGCAATGAAAGAAAAACTTTTTCTATAGAAGAGAGAAGTAAGAGAAAGAAACGCATAAATATTTCCTTCTGTACAAGATATAAACCAGGAAATCAATTATTTAATAACTGAACATTTCAATCGGATAATAAATCCATCTGTTTCTTTTGACTTGTCCAGTTTTAACCTAAATGAAGAAAAACAGGCATCGTTCTGTTCAGAATCGCGGATAAAAAGTGACGTTCATGGAAAATGCTTCTGAGAAATTCTCGATCTCTGTTAAAGATGAATAGCCGAGTCAAAAAAAGGAAGCACTAAACGCATTATTATTTGTTTTCGCATCATATGTTTAGGAGGCAGGTTTTTCAATTATGTTTAATATTAAAACAAAGAAATCCGAGAGCCTGGAAATTTAGAAAACTAGATGCGAATGGTTTAATCCTTAATTTGTCCCAATATTGTTGAAATCTGCAAAAATCACCAAGATTAAATACCAAATTAAATTTTAGAAATTATCTGGAGTATTGTTGTCTTAAGTGATTTAAAATGAATACATTTGCATCCATCGCTATCGGTATTTTATACTTCTATAAAAGTACCACTTTAAAGAAGCAGGGGTGGTCAATCCCTTCTCTCACTAAACGCCCGCGACACGATTCCTCGAATTTTCAAACAACTTCTTTCATATATGGTGCTAGATTACGAATGTTAAGAACTTCACATACTATATTGCGCATTACTTCTATATGTCATAATGGGCGCAATATAACAATTCCACGCAAAAGCAATATTAGAATTTAGTGTTTTCAACTTAAAAAGGTTGAGAACTATCGCTCCAGATAGATGTTTCGTACATAATGAGAGTTCTGTAGCAATTTTTTAAAAGTTTTTAGAATATATTATGAAATTTCTCATTGGATAAATGTCGTTCTTTGCGTTTCCACGTACAAGGTACTTTGCTTTGATGCATTCATGATAATCGTTTATCATTAATTAATTTAAATTATGCCAAGTTATTTAAGATGGGGCTAGAAAAAATGCACGTTTAGGAAAAAATGCGATTTATACGCAGTTCAATAATATAAAAGAAAAAACACCATTTAAAGAACGCATCAAAATAAAAATGCATAAATGTAAAGGTATACATAAAAATTTTCATTAATATGTATACTGCGAAAAAAAAGGGGGGGTACAGTTCCATATCTCCCGTTCTCCTGGGCCGATTGATGAAATTCAACTTGTGTTTTTCATGTCGCCAAAGCGCGACTTAGAGATATGTATTAGATTTATACATAGCATTGTTCTATATAGATATTTTGACACAAAATCGGACTGTTTCTGAAATGACATGCCAATTGTTTTTCCATATTTCGATTCTACGACTCAAATTATGCCAAACTGCTAAGTATTGTAAAAATCGCGAGAGTAGTTTTTAAAAAATTAGCTCTCAAAATTTTAGCTCGTCAATGTTAATTGAATTTGATATATATTTATTAATATCTTTTTTTTAATAAACTTATTTGATTCTTCCTTTCACATTTCGAAATTTAGGTTCATTCCAAATGAAATTCGCCTATCTTTATGATTTATTCTTAAAATTTGTATATTTAAATATTTTTATAAATTTTTCGGAAACAGTTTTGTATGTAACCTGTAAAATTTTTAACATCATCTTAAAGAGGATGTATTTCTAGGCACACCAACAAAAAATCACAGTTTTTTATTCAAAATTTTCTAAGATATCCATGAATTTAAATATCGGAGCGTTTTGAAATTTGTCATCTTTTTTTTTGAGTTATAATAACGCCAAATTTGTTTTATGGATATTGTTAAAATTATTTGAAAGTATGAACAATGACTTTTTTCCTGTTCGTGTGCATGTGTTCATATTCATATAGAAGTGGAAAGGGACACCAAAAGTTTGATATACTGCAATTGCACTTCCATTAGTTATTAAAATTTAGGATATATGAGTTACGTAATATGCAATTAAGAACATATGAATAAAGAGATTACAAGAAATGTTAACGGTGGTTGCCATTGCACTTACATACTTTGGATACATATCTAGTAGTTTTATACTACTTAGATTATTTGATACTAATAATGTTATAATGCTGCTTATGTTGTTTATAATGTTGCTTATGCTAAAATTTTGTAAAAACGTAATTTAGTGTATAAGAATGAATTATATAACAAGCGGATAATAATTAATAATAAATCAAATGATGTTTGTATGAAAAAAAAGACCATAACATTGAAGTGGTTAATTAAAACAGAGTTCATCTCCTTTTGATGACAAATATATTATTGTCTTTTTAATTTTTTTTCTCAGGTATTTTATTGCAAATTTTATGAAAATCTCGTGTACAGTCATAAAAAGGTAAGGAAAATAGGTTTTTGTAAATTAAGAATTTCGCCAAATGAATTTTTGTTGGCGCAAACTGAATAAAATGCGCCAAAATAAATTTTTAATTTCTCCTTAAATTTCGCACCAAATTTAACAAAATTTAATATTTAGCTATAATTTGAGTTGTAGAATCAAAATATGGAAAACAATGGCATGCCATTTCAGAAAAAGTCCGATTTTGTGTCAAA
>KK112879.1:1489-15983 GCA_000611955.2 Stegodyphus mimosarum
CACACACATATATAATATATATATATATAGGTTTGGTACTGCATATTGCAACCAAAAAGGGAGGTGCACAACTACATGTTATAGCAGAATTATATACAAAATTTCAATGCTCTGAAGCTACTTGTTTTTCACTTTTGCGAGATCCCTATATACGTACGTAACTACGAAAAAGTATGTTCTGAATCCATTTTAAATCAGTTTTATAATTCGTTTTGGAAAAAAAAGAGTCCTTTATTCTATCCTTGCTCACAGATCAGAATATAGGTTTGGTACTGCATATTGCAACCAAAAAGGGAGGTGCACAACTACATGTTATAGCAGAATTATATACAAAATTTCAATGCTCTGAAGCTACTTGTTTTTCACTTTTGCGAGATCCCTATATACGTACGTAACTACGAAAAAGTATGTTCTGAATCCATTTTAAATCAGTTTTATAATTCGTTTTGGAAAAAAAAGAGTCCTTTATTCTATCCTTGCTCACAGATGTCACACAAAAGCATCGTTAAATTGCATTCGATAGCGGTGAAAATGGACATTTTGGTTGAAATATGGCACCCGGAATTTTTCGTGATTGCAATAGTTCCTTTACAAGGAAGTAAAAATGAGTAAAAATTCAGTTTACGTCTCAATGTCTTGCGACTCAATGGCCGGTACTTACAAAGACGAATATTCTTTTAATCTTGGAATTCTTAAAACGTGTTTTGATGATTATGTAAGAATAAATTGACAGTGATTTACTCTCCTGTTTCTTCTGTCGAAAACAGCCTCTAAAGAAAAGAAAATTCTTGGCAGCAACATTTTAGTTAAAAAAAAGGGGAGGGATTTGAGTCGGCTGCAATTCTACTCCATCTATGATTTTCTGTGGATATGTTGTGTTTTTGTAGTTGCATTTGTTTTCGCGTTCGAAACGTAAAATTTATGAGAAATAAAAGTGTTTTCTACGAAAAAATAGGCTTCAAGTACTGCTTGGTGATTTTGTATCTCTTAAGCTCGTCCAGTTTTTGAACCGTTGGAAGAAAAAAGGTACTGAAATCTTTTTTCTGAATTTAGAATTTTGGAAATGAAACATTTTTTTATAGTTTTTCAACACTTTATAATCCATTTAAATAAGAAACTCTCCTCCCCTATTTGCAGTGCACTACAAGGCTTTCAGAACTTGTTCATGATCGCACCCTCCCCCCCACACACACCAAAAATATATGAATGCTTTTAGATTTTCGGCCTTTTTTTAATGTTTTGTGTGTTACCTTATTTATTAAATATCATGTTCTTCGGACTTGAACCACACAAAATTCAATTCAAAGGCAACATCACAAAATATTTAAAAACAGCATATCTTTAGAATTTCAGATACACACTCTCGCGCGCTGGAGATGAATTTTTTTTCGTACAGTGTTACCATTGCTCGCTTTGAAATCATTGAGTTTCTTAATCAAAAACTCATAAATGCTTTACAAAATATAAAATAGATAATAAAAAAGAAAAATTGCAAATCCCAAATTTGAGCTTCTAGATGCCCATTTCGAGTGTAGACGTACGTTATTCAAAATTGGATGGCTCTAGATACAGTTGTTTTATCACAGTACGAGAAACATACATATACTTATGCAGATTCTTCATTAGTTAATTTCTTTAATACAGGGCGATAATATTTGGTATCAACAATTTCAAAAGTGATTTACACTTTAAAAGTTTTCGACGCAAAATTACAAAACGAAATTAATAGCCGTTCTGGGCTAACGCACTTTGGGCTAAGAACTTAAAGGTTTCATCTTTTAACAGTCGCCAAAAAGGCTTTGTTATGGTTTCTTATGCTCTCGCTGCTCCCCAGTCTGCTGTTGCACTCACATCTGCTAACCCATTCTTTTACTGTCTCTTTAACTCGATTATTAAACAACGTTTCCTTCGCAGTTAAGACACATAAAGTTCCACAATAAAATCACAAAATTTTTAAAAACTGCATAGAAGCATATATTTAGAATTTCGGATGCAATGCTAAGTGTTGCATACATTTTTATGTTTTTTTTCTTAGTCTTTTCTCAGTTCATAATACAATATTCAGTTTTCTTAGTAGGGTTGCTAGCAAAAACTAAATCAATAAAGCAATAAATAAATAATTAAAAATAAAATAAAATAAACTCTGAAATGTTTCAGATTTTAAATTACATCCAAAGGGGCTCTTTTTTAACGTTTTGTGTGTTACCTTTCTTTATTTAATTTCATGTTCTTTGCACTTAAACCATAAAATTCAGTTCAACAGCAATATCACAAAATAATTTAAAAATAAGTATACCTTTAGAATATCCGATACACAGTTCCGCGCGCTTTACATAAAAAGTTTTTTTTTTCGTCGAGTGTTGCCATTGTTCGCTTTTAAATCGTTTGAGTGTGTTCATCAGAAATTCGTGGAAGTTTTGCAAAATATGAAATAAATAATAAAAGAAAATCCAAATTACAAATGTGGTCTTCCAGATGAGCATTTTCGGGTGGAAACGTACGTTATTCAAAACTGGATGGCTCTAGGTACCTTTGTTTTATCACAATTGGAGAAATATACATATATTTATGGAGATTCTTCATTATTTAATTTCTTTAAATACAATACAAGGCTGCAATATTTTGTGGCAACAGTTTGAAAAGCGACTCAGACGTTTAATGTTTCCAACGCAAAATCGCAAAACGGAAACAATAGTCCTCCAGGGACAAAGCCCCTTAACGATTTCTGGACGATCCATGTAAAAAAAAGCTTCTACTTAAAATGTTATTTTCAATACCATTCTCTAACTGTCAGTTGAATGCAATTCCAAAACAAAAACTGCCTTGACAATGACCTAAAATGTATAGATTCACTACACAGCTCAGGATCGAAATTTATGAATTATGCCGTCGCTCTCGTACCTTCTAAACTTCTTCCTAGAATAATTTATTTAAAACTAGCGAAATCTACCGACTCAAACAGTAGTCACCCCCCTCCTTTTTTTAATGGCGCCCTTGAAAACAAAAATGGCTTCGACAAAAAGTAAAAATAAAAGTGGAGTTGA
This sequence comes from Stegodyphus mimosarum, assembly GCA_000611955.2. Lineage (NCBI taxonomy): Eukaryota > Metazoa > Arthropoda > Arachnida > Araneae > Eresidae > Stegodyphus > Stegodyphus mimosarum. The sequence goes on from KK112879.1 coordinate 4,534, forward strand.
GAGTGAGCATGGTGCTTCTCTTCCGTTTATTTTTATAGTGTAATTCAGTTCAGCGAGCAACTGTGAAGAGCGGGTAATTGAAAAGCGGCTGTTTCAGCATAAGTGGCAGAGATGAGAAAAGAAAAGAACATCTTTGCTCTTGAAAGTTGAACTCTTCATATTATATGAGTCATTCTATCTATCCCACGGGGTGCATCCTACGGATTTTTTTTATCATTTCGGGTAATTTGACGAAACTGGCAAGAAACCAGCTTAAAAAACCAGAAGCCAGATTTCAGGGTCAAGTGATAAAAATACCCGCAGCAGTAAAAGTGGTTGGACAACTTAATGTTTCTCTGCTTTATAACAAATTAAAATAATTATACTATTTTTTTTTATTTATTTCTTACGGTTTTCTCGAAGTTTCACATGCAGAGAATACTAGTCACATTTATTTCGGTTTCTTCTTATTTTACAGTGTTTTGTCCTTAATTTAATTTTCCAGTCGTACTAGTATCAGACACTTTTTAAAGCCCTTTTTTATTATTTTAGCCAAAGACAACAAAGAATAATAATAAAAATGATTTTAGCAATCTATTTTGTTTTTCCACTTCTTGACATTTTAGAATAACTGGTCCAGTTAATATTCAGTGTATAAATCATATATTTCTATACCTAAGGCGTTTTATAAAAATGCTTATATTTCGACCATTTTAAATGTTTTCTGCTGGCATTTAAAAAACTCTGAAAGGTTTTAGATTTTATATTAAGCACAAAAGTGCGTTTTTTAAACTTTTTGTGTGTTATCTTTATTTATTAAATACCGTGTTCTTCGCACTTAAATCATAAAACTTAATTCAACAGCTATATCGCAAAATAATTTAAAAAGAGCATATCTTTAGAATTTCTGATACACAGTCGTTAATCTACGTGTTAGGGAAATTTCGTTGGCGATAAAAATGCTTTTTTCTTCGTGCACTGTTGCCATTGCCCGCTTTGAAATCGTTGAGTTTCTTAATCAAAAGCTCATTAAATGCTTTACAAAACATGAAATAGATTATAAAACAAATTCCAAATTTGGGCTTCCAGATGCCCATACTCGGGTGGAGACGTACGTTATTCAAAATCGGATGGCTCTAGGACCGTTGTTTTATCACAATGCGAGAAACATATATGCATTTATTCAGATTCTTCATTATTTAATTTCTTTAAATATAATACAGAGCTATAATATTTGGTGGCAACAATATGAAAAGTGAAACGCTACAAAATGCCGAAATGAAATTAATATCCCTTCTGGACTAACGCCCTTTGGAATAAAAAATCGAAGCAAAAACTGCACGGTTTTTTTTATTAGAAGTCTGCATTTTATTTACGATTTAATAATTATCTGGAGTTTAACTAACCTCAACTAGCTGACTTACAAGTTAATCCATGTGTTAGGGAAATTTCGCATACAAGCTCTCATCACTAAAATGTCGATACCTTTCAAACAATTAGGCACAAATATGCTTTTAATTTATTCTATCTTACCATTTATGAAAATTAATTTAAAAATAATACAACACAAAAGTACCAGTCATCTAAACTTCACTGTAAGCACAAGAGTTTCTTCAAACTTCTTCCAATTATAATATCAAATTATAAAGAGACTAACCAGAGGCTACAAAATTTCCCGATGACTGCCAACAGTCGTTCAAAATTCTAAACATTGCAAACCAAGCCTATCTTGCGAATTCAATCTGATGTGAGACAGTGGTTATTCTCCAAGAGACAAATTATGCGGCAGACAGTCTAGGTAAAGCCAAAATTCTCGCAAAGTGCCACTAACTGTTCCTCTAACTTTATAGCAAAACTACTTGCCACTCAAATCTGCATAAATTCTGGAATAAGCGAGCTGCGTGGTAAAATGGGACAAAAGGAAAGATGTAAATTAAGCATTTTAGTGAAGCTCAAACATAATGCCACGCGGAAACAACCATTAAAATGAATTACGACGGCGTTCGGATGAGTCGTATAAAAAGAATGTAGACACATGAAAAATGATAGTTAAAATGTACTGTAGTATACTAGGCTATGTCCATGCTGGAAACGTGAAAATGTGCAATGCCCTCGCCGGAACTCGAACCCTGGACCTCTCGAATACGTGCCGAGCATGCTTCCAGTTACAAACCGAAGGCATGCCAAAGGAGGGAGAAACACTTAATAGTACCTGTCATCAAGTAGGTTGAATTTGTGACCCGAAATATACACTATGATGATGTAGGGTGATGATTCTTTATGAATTAAATCGCTCGAGTGCTCATTCCAATGACCTTATAGTACCTTAAAATATGTTTCAAGTTTGAATTCATATTGTGACATTAAAAAACTATCTTGAGTCTCAGAATTATATGTATGAAGTGTATATAATTATTTTTAAAGAAAGAACATGGTTTCGTTAGATAATTGGATGTGAAGGTACAGTCATCAACATTTTCAACTATTTTTTATCCAATGTCCAGCATTTGTTTATTTGTTGATACACGGGTGGGATCCATCGATGGTTCGTTATCTGGTCCCATAGAAAGTCCCATAGAAAGCACGCTGGGAGGTGGACGGATATTGCAGCAAAGAATGGAAGCAGCAATCACACAAACGTCCATGACTTATTTCAGTTTCAAAACGCAGCCCATCGCTGTATAAGATGGCTCCGCTAGAGCCCATCGACAGATATCTTAACTTCAAATAACAATATTTCTACTTCCTTGTACGAAGTAAAGGAATATTGCAATCACGACAAATTCCGGGTACCATATATCAACGAAACTATCATTTTGACCTCTATCGAATGCAATTTAAGGATCTTTTTGCTTGACATCTCTACGTAAGGACAGAATAAAGTACTCTTTTTCACCAAGCGAATTAAAAAACTGATTTAAAATGGATTCAGAAGAGTTTTTTCGTGGCGATTGTACGTACGTACGTACGTATGTATATATGTATCTCGTATAACTCAAAAACAAGTAGCCTCAGAGCGTTAAAATTTTGTATATAGGACTGCTATACTATGTAGTTTTGCACCTCTCTTTTTGGTCGCAATCAATCAAACCAAACGTATATAAATATATATACCCAATCTGTTACTTGGCTCGGTGAGCTCTGTTACTTTTATTCTTATATGTTAATAAACTGCGCATTTTTTTGCTTTAAAAATGATTGAATTATGTTTTTCTTACTTCTGGTTAAGGTTTTTATGCCTTTTGTTTACCTACATGCAATAATTGCAGAGTTATCAACAATTTAAAAATTGCCCAAGTGCTTCTAAGCTTAATTTTTTACCATAGCAGCCATGTTTGTTTACATTTGAAACTTAGCGAAATAATGGATTTGTTGCCAATCAGGAGAAAATAAGCTTCTGAACAGTAACGTCTTCTTTTATTATTGCTAATTAACTCATGATTAATCCATTCTGGAATTAATATTTAAGTTATTAAATTATCCTATATATTGAACCAGAATAGCGTTCACAATATATTAAGTCAAGTTCTGCGCCTTCAGTGCTTTTTGCCAAGTGAGACTGAAAGTAAACTTTTAGTTTTGTGCATCGAAAAACCTGCCTTCTTGCCCGCTGGCCGAACTGGCTGTTTTTGCGTAGAAACTGTAATTCTAATTGTAAAAGTTGTCCCTTAAATTGTTTTAACTGTATTTAGCATATTTATATTTTTCATATAACGTATCATTTCATAACATATTTATATATATATAGTTTTCAATTTTTAATAAAAATATTTTGAGGTTTTACGTATTTTTGCCTCTTCGAGAAATGAGAACTTAATTAATTGAATGAGAAATATATCTCTAACGAAATTCGTAGAAATAAGTTTAAATGAAATACGGGAAAAATACGTATAATTTAGTATTTCGTACAAGGAAGTCATGTGGTGTACACATCAGATTTTTATAAATGGGATTGTAAGTCATGTTAATTGCTTTATTCCCTACCGTCAATTTATTGTGTCTGCGGAAATGACTATCACACAGAAGATTCGCATTTTTATACAAAATTATTAAATTATATTTATAGCACATTATTTAAACTTTCAAAAAGAAATTTTAAACGCATACATCGTAGTTACATCTTTAAAAAAGAAAGAATGCGGGCGGGGGAGATTTAAAAAGGAAAAGTAATTTGATAATGTTGCTTTACAAGCTAAATGTCTGGTAAATAAATTAAAAGCATCAAGTAAAAAAAAACTGCTTTGCTGTACTTTCAAGTGAGCTGCGTAAGTTCTTCCTGAGGTATGTAATAAATTCGTTAGCATTTTGGCAGCATTTCCAGCAATCAAGCGCCCAAGAAGGTCAAGTCATTTGCCTATGGAGAGTTAAATCAGAGTTCTTTGCAATTAATTCCAACTTCTTATGTCGTCCATCACGTTTCTTGCCGTGTCATACTCAAACAGCTGTGAAATATATTTTCAAGAATAATCATTTCTTAGTTTTACGCACACTCATGACTGCCTCTTTGTTTACCAACATCCCCTACTCATGACGTTCGGTGACAATTTCGACTTCGCTGCCTCAGAGCAGGAAATCGACTATTCTTGGCATCTATTTCAATATTTTTTTATTCCATTGCTTTTTCTAATGAGGCGGCGACTCTGAAAGAATACCTGCACGGGGCCAACAAAGGAGAGGTGACTGAAATATCACGGCACAGGAAGTTGTTGCATCACATTTGCGAAAACGTCACCTGTGACATGGCGTTCGCAAGAAATGACGATCATATTTTTTAGTATCTACTTTGATGATCGGTCAGGCGCAGGAGTGACAGAAGGTAAGCTTTTGTGCGGGGGTTAGCACACTTATCGAGGAGGTAATCCCCTTGGGAAGTCTGCGCAGAAGGAAAAAAAAATTGTCTCATGCAGCTGGCGTCAGGGAAAGCCAAGCTTGCTGGGAAGATACAAAGCCAGCAAGATCTGACTTGATCTGGCGGGAGGGAAAAACTGACGGAAAAGCTATTCTTATCCTTGTAGTACTACAACCAATGAATGCAGCCTTCCCTTAAATCTTCATAACACAACACACCAGACGTTAAAGGGTCACGTAAAATATGTCGCACTAATGATAAGCTAAGCAAATTTATTTATTTATTTTAAACACAAGTATAATGTAGGTACTGTTGCAAAAATTCTATGGGATAATTAGCATGGTAAATGATACTGACATTATAGCATGGTCTAGGCCAGTGATTCTCAACCTTTTCCTGCCGCGGCACACTTTTAACGATTTCGAAATTTGGCGACAAACTAAAAAAATGGTAAGTTTAAAAGTTGTTTACTTACCTACAACACACTATGTAAAGTAGTTCATAATAATAATTTTGAATGTAAAATAAAATAATATGTACTACAAAAACACCAGTACGTTTATTAAAGGATTAATTACAAGTTGATAATAACAATACTTTTAGTGAGAAATTTGAGCTTGATGTTTTTTGATAATTTTATTTATATTTGGTCGTAAAAATGGCAATGCTACTCTCATATCGTCTTCTACATTGAACAATCTCGATCTTTTATTCATTTTTATGTTGGTTCATACTGAAAATCCGAATTGACACAAATTAGATGTAGAAAATTGTAATAATATTTTTAAAGCTTTCTTTGACCATCATGGGATAATCGCGTTTAATGTTAATCCAAAATGAATTAATGGATTCTTCCGAATATTTTAAAATTAAATCTCGATTATTATAAAGGGAAATTAGTTCTTCCTCTTCACTCAAAGCTAATTCAAAACAGAAGTATTCATTATCACAAATGGATTATGAACCGCATTAAATTGTTTTATATCTAAATTTGGGAAATACTGAATAATTCTCTCCTCTAAGGTTGTTAAATAGTCAATAACAATTTTATGAATAGCTTTATTAGAATCTTTTAGAGCTGACTCAAACTTTTCCAAATTGTCTTCCTGAGCTTTATTCTTCCATAAAGATTTTTGTTTTTAGAATCCCACCAGTTTATCTGTTGAGTTTAATATATTTTCTTTCGGCCCTTGCATACTTGAATTTATGTTATTAAAAACAACAAAAATGTCTGATAATTCAGCTAATCTTCCATCTGCACCAATCAGAGCTTCTCGATTTAAATTATATACTGAACACGCGCGAAAATGCTCCGAATTGCGCTCTCCTCCAGAGCACAAAAATTGGCTTGGATACCAGAATTGGCGCATTTATTACTGTCTTAAAAACCGAATTTCACCAATTCTCATGTGCAACGTATACTAGGATTAAACCCATTATAATTTTTACTATATGCATTTCTAAAATTTGGAGGCACACTTTAGGAATTCGGTGGTCCAAAAAGTGCAGCGGCACAATGGTTGAGAATCACTGGTATAGACAATGACATTGTCTTTTAATAACGCTGCTAGAATTTGTATGGTAATCGTTCTTCTGCAAGCGTTTCCATTTGAAAATATTTATCTAAAAGGGTTAAGTTAGCCGTCTTTTTATTAAGTTCCACACTGTCGAAATATCCAGTTTTGAACTGTAAAGACATACACGCACCATATCAGTCTTATTTCTAAGGCACAGTAATTATGAACTAGTATGAATGTTTTAAAAATAAGCCATTTTATTACCATATCAACTTGATAGTTACGTAAAATTGATAGTAATAACAGAAAATCAAATCCCTACTGCTTTTAGAAATTCAGAGTTCTTTAAAATAAAGGTTCAAGTGAAATTAAGTACAAGAAAACAGGCGCCTAAGTTTTGATTCGGGACTCAATGTTTTCACGAAGCAATTACGGCTAACGAAGCTAAAGGCGAGTAAGCAATTCAGATCAGTAGCGGGAAATTGCCACAAAATAGCCGGCCAGCGATAGCTGCCAAGCGCTATTTCTCGAATTCAAGAAGTCAGTTAATTTGCATCCAGACAGGAGCTGAAGGAATTAGAAGTGACAGGAAAGACAAAATAATAACGTAACTGTTTAGTTATCAAAATGTTTTATAACTTGTTTATTAAAATTACGGCTTGAGTAAAACTAGTTTTTAAAATAACATTTGCAGTGAAGAAAATATTATATATAAACATACTTAAAAGTAGCCAGCTAATATGTGTCATATATTGATGTCATGTGTCATGATGTCATTGATGTCATTGATGTCATGTGCCATGATGTCATTGATGTCATATGTCATGATGATAGTGTGTCATATATTGATAATCACTTTTAAATTTCCTTCCATGAAAACCACAAAACGAAGAATAATTCAGTTCAAAATTGTAAACAATTGTTTTATTTTATATTACAAATAGGATTCATGAATGTGCTGTAAAGATGAATTAATTAATGGAAGAATGTGTGTTCATATTTCGCTTAAATACATGATACTGGAATGGGGGGGTTCTACTAAAAGTTTGTCTAAAACTGAATTAAATCGGTAAAGCTTAATTAAAGGCAGACATTTTGACATTTGAAAAGAGTTTGATAGATTTCTACGAGTTATATGTCATGCCATAATGTTAAACCATTGAGAGATTACTTAATCAATTTATTTATATTTATTGAAATGTGTTCCTTCACAAAAGGATGTGTTTCTGAAATCAATTATCTCCCAAACAGAAAAAAAAATACCTCAGATAAATTCATTTTAGAAAATATATTGTACAAAAAAAAAAACAATGTTTATAGGCTCAGATAATTCCCGAGCCTTCTGCTCGTCTGTGTGCGAGTAGTAGAATTTCTGAAACAGTGCAATATTTACTTCTTTGCACGAAGTAAAGGAAGTATTGTAATCACGAAAAATTTCGGGTATTATATTTTAACAAAAATATCTATTTCAACCGCTCTCGAAACCATTTGAACGATGTTTTTGCATGACATCTGTTCGCACGGACAGAATAAAGGACTGTTTTTGCCAAAGGAGATTGTGAAATGGATTTAAAATGTATCCGGCAGACTTACTTGACGTCTGTACGCAGGTACGTACGTATGTATATATCTCGCATAACTCAAGAACGAGTAGTTGTAGAACGTTGAAATTTTGTGTATGGGACTGCTATAACATGTAGTTGTGTACCTGTCCGTTTCGTTGCAATCGGCTGCACCGAGGGCATATATATTCCCCCTCTGTTATCTGGGTCGGTGAGCTTAGTTTTTTTATTCTTCTAGGCTAGTAAATTGTGCATTTTTTGCTTCAAAAGTGATTGAATTATGTGGTTCTTCTGCTCCGGTTAAGGGTTTTACGCCTTTAGTTAATCTGCGTGCAATAGTTGTAGAATTATCAACTGTTTAAAAGTGGCGAGTTAGGCCTAACGAACCGCCATTTGTTTACATTTGAAACGGCGTGGAGTAGTGAATTAAGTCAGTTTCTTCACCTTCAGTGCCTTTTTGCTGAGTGGGGCCAAAAGTAAGCTTTCAGTTTTGAGCACCGAAAATTGTGCCTTCTTGCACGCTGGTCGAACTGCTTGTTCTACGCAGACGCTCTTATTTTAATTGTGAATTTTTTTAAACTGTTTTAACTGAATTGCTGTCTTATGTTTTTCTGTGTTTAACTATTTTTAATGAAGATGTTTTGAGTTTTTTTTCTGTATTTTTGCTTTGCTGCGAAGTGTGAATGGAATTAGTTGAATGAGAAATATATCTCTAATGAAATTCGAGGAAATAAGCTTAAATGAAATGCAGCAAAAATAAGTATAATTTAATAGGCCATACAAGGAAATGATGCGATGTCCACATTAGATTTTCTTATTTACCTGTATTTTTAAATCTTACAGTCATTACACAGAAATAATTCTCTAAATCATTTTAATTGGAGTTCTGGGGTTTGAATAGATCATAGAGCAAATTTTTTATAATCAATGATAGTTCAAAACCTAGCATAGGTAAAAATAAATTAATAAATAAATATAAATTAAAAAAATATTCCTGCTTGAATCCTATTTTTAAAATCCTTTAGATTTATTATAAAATAAAAAATAAAAATTCTTTGACACTTATACACTTAATTATTACAGGAATCATATTTTTATTAAATAATTGTGTAGTTCCAAACTCAACATTGCTGATTCTAATAGCACATAACTAAAAGAAGTCTAAGATATATTTTGATAGCGATTAATGCAAGAACATTTATGATTTGAGGTGCATTTCAATAATAAAAAAGAATATATTAAAAACCATATTAACAGTGCACTTTTTTAACGCTAATAAATTCGTTTTATACAAAAGGGAACAAGCACATAAACCGAATGAAAATTATTAGATAATATATCTCTACTGATAATACATTTCCTTAAGCATTATTAATATAAATATATATAATCTGCAAGCTTTCAGATTTTATGTTACTCCGAAAGGGGCATTTACATACACATATACGTTTCAAGAGCATCTGGGTAATGTCCCTTTGGGCTAAAAATATTTAAAAACGCTGAAGAAGCATTTTGGCTAATAGTGTTTGCAAATAGCGTATCTCCAGAATTTCCGATAGACAGTTTCTCGCATTGGAGCTAAAAATGTTTTATTTCCTACACCGTTGCCACTGCTCGCTTTAAAATTGTTGAGCTGTTTAATCCAAAATTCTTTAAAGTTTTACAAAATAGGAAATAGATAATAAAATAGATTCGGAATTCCAAATTCGAGCTTCCAAGTGCTCATGTTCGGATGGAAGACTATGTTATTCAAAATTTAATGACTCTAGTTACCGTTTTTTTTTCACGGTGAGAGAAACACACATATATTTATTCAGATTCTTCATTATTTAATTTCTTTAAATATAATACAGTTTGATAATATTTGGTTGCAACAATTCGAAACGTGATATGACGCTTTTAGTGAATCAGCGCAAAATGTCTTTTCGAGACCTTTTGGGCTAACAATAAAAGCTGTTCTATAGTCATACCCTTTTAACAACTTTTTCATAAATAACTCATAGCTTATTTTCAAGTCTGAAGTAATGAAAAATAGAGGTTTTTAGTGGAAAAATCGAAAGTTCCCCAGAAGTTTTTGTTCTGCACGGCAACGTCGTTTCAAGCGAACTCCAAATTCACTTAAATTCACTTTATATTGCATGATTCAGTTTGCTGAACTATTAATAATTTGATTCTGATGTAAAATACATTAATAATTTGTTATATTCCATGTTGTTATGTTCTTTGGCTAATTTCATTTATAATTGTTTTACACTTTTATATAAAACAGTTCTGAGTAGGTGAAATAAAGGCTTTCATTTATCAAAGTTTTCTTAAATACAATGAAAATAAAATGAATAATTAATGTATAAGATATTGTGCAGACATACTTACTAATGTGTCATATATTGATGTAAAACAAAATTAATATAAATATTAACTGATTAATCTAAAGCTTAAATCTACGTAAAAGTATCTTCATCTACGGTGGATTAAGATAATTCAGATCAAATAAAACTTAATATTAAAATTCTGCCAAAATTCACTAGGGTTGGTGGAAAGAATTTTCACAGTTTAAAATTAATTAACTGAATAAACTTCATTTATTAAGGCAAAGATTATCTTAAGCAAAAGCAAAAAGTAAAAAACCGGGAGATGCGGTGATCTATCTGGAAAGGTGATGGTAGAGTTGGCAACTATGAATAACGAAAACTTAATAATAAGCATAAAGAAAAATTAATTCGAGATTACTAATAATCAAATAAATTTTATGCTACTGTAGATTACAAAAAGCGGAAAAAAAACTATATGCTTGAACCTAAATATGTAAAGCGTTTTCCGCAAAATTTCTTTCATAAAAACAAGTTAACGAGAATTTCAAGCTTCGTCGAATTCTTCCAGTAAAAGATTTGAAAAATAGCTGACGTCAAATGGTCCAATCAGATCATGTTTCGGAATAAAACACAGCGAATTGAACCGATATCAAAATGTGGAACACATGTTAACAGTTTATGTCACGTCAGCATTCTTTGAAACTCAATTGTCAATGCAACTGTTCCGGGAAAACGTGGCTATCCTTTTCGTATGTGAAAAAAAAAGAGAAAAAAAAGACTAGAAATCATTTCAAATGGCTTCATTGCTTCTTTTGTGATTGAATTCTGTTCGCTTCCAGTGATATTTATTTTTTATTCAATTTTGATTTTATGAGAAGATTTTTCGGCTGGAGATAAAAATGTCTTATTCCCCGCAGTTTGCCACTACCAGTTTTGAAATTATTGAGATTTTTTAATCAAAAATTCGTAACGTTTTACAAAACATGAAACACACAATAAAACAAATTCCAAATTCGAGCTTCCAAGCGCCGATGTTCGAGTGGAGGACTATGTTATTCAAAATTTGATGACCGTAGGTACTGTTGTTTTCTCACAGTGCGAGAAACATTCATACATTCATACAGATTCTTCATTACTTAAATTTTTTAAATATAATACAGGGCGATAATATATGGTGGCAACAATATATGTACATATATATATATATATATACTCGAAATTCTACTCAAAT
>KK112879.1:25318-60549 GCA_000611955.2 Stegodyphus mimosarum
ATTAGGAACAAGTACAAAAATTTGTGAATATATACGAACAGTGCTGAGGATGAAAGAAATCAAATAAGGTTTCAGAAACACAGAATCACGGTCAAATTAATTTACGACATGTGTACATGACACACAGCCTGTTATCAAAATTTCTCCATTCAAATAAACTAGTCGAGGGCGTTGCGCGTTTACACCAAATGAACGCACAGCCGTGTCAATTGCTATTTCCTCATTCTGCACCAGAAACGAACGCATCCCGTTGCAACAAACGCAATTACCGGAAGCTCGCACGACCCTCTCGTTCTTGGGGCAAGCTCGACTGATAAATTACAACGCGTTGAGGGAGAGAAGAGGGAGAAGTTCCCTTCTCCCACAAATCGTATGCGACTTTCATCCCCAAATGAGCAACTACCGGGAACAATTTATCTGAAGCGCAATTTCCGAAGCTAATGTTTTCATTTCTTCCTTCAATTACACTAAATATGCAACCAAAAATCTTTTTATGAGGTATTATTATTTAGTAAGGCTCCAGACTATATATTATGGCATACTATAATATTTAGCAGAAACCGCTGATTCTTGTAAGAGCAACAAACGTCCAGTGCCATGCCAATAATAATAAATTCCATGTAATAAAATTACATGCCAGTAATAGTAAAAGTACATTAATTAAATATATGTTTTAATATATACTCAGTTTCTAGACCATGATGCAATTATATGCTAATTAGGTTTTAATTACGACAAATCAATCGAGGGCCATCTAAGCAGGATTGGTTTGTTTTATTTGATTACCACAAAGCACACTAGGGCTATTTGCCTAGGAGAGATGCCATCGTGAAGAACTTTCTAAGGGAAACTTTCTAGTATACGTGGGGAAAACAGAGAAAATGCCCATGCATACTACGCGTACCCGGGTCGGAATTACCACAGTTCAGCAAACCTAGGCCCTCGGGCGGTGATGGTTCCAACAACATACAAAGATGGAAACCTTTCTAATGGAAATGGATTATACACTGCAAAAAAAAAAAAAAAAAAAAATGAAAAGTTTCAAGACCTGCAAGAGTAATAGGCAGATTGACGAAATTCAAATTCCGTTTTTCATGTCTCGAAAGCACGACTTAGCATATATGTTAGATTTATATATAGCATTATTCTAACATAGGTATTTTGATACATAATCGTACTTTTTCTGAAGTAACATATAATTTGCTTTTCCACATTTCGATTCTACGACCCAAATTATACCTAGATATTAAATTTTATTAAATTATACCTAGATATTAAATAAAAGTTTTGTAATTTTTGGTGTGAAATTTATGAAGAAATTTAAAAAATTTTCTTCGCGCATTTTATTCAGTTTGCGCCAAGGAATAATTCGCTTGGCGGAATTCTTAATTCATAGTAACCTACTCACTTTCCTTTTTTTTCATTGATGCACGAGAATGTAAAAGGTCCATCGTTCATTCTTTCAAATAATTTTAACAAACTGCGTAAACCACATTTTTGTTATTATAGCTTATAATAAATACGCCAAATTTCAAAACGCGCCAAAATGTAAATTCACGTTTATCTTGGGAAAATTCGAATAAAAAACTCTCATTTTTTTTGCAGGTATGCTTAGAAATACATCTACCTTAAGATGATGTTAAAAATTTTATGGATTGCAATACAAAAGCGTTTTCGAAAAGTTTATAAAAGATATTTAAAAATATAAATTAAAAAAATAAATCATAAAAAATGTACGAAATATATTTGGATTAAGTCTAAATTTCGAATTCTGAAAGAAGGAATAAACTAAGTTCAATAAAAAAAAGAGACATTAATAAATATATATCAAATTCAATTAACATTGAGGAGCTAAAACTTTGAGAGCTAATTTTTTAAAAACTACTCTTTTGATTTTTACAAAACTTGACAGTTTGGAATAATTTGAGTAGTGGAATCGAAATATGGAAAAACGTTGGCATGCCATTTTAGAAAAAGTCCGATTTTGTGTCAAAATACTTGCATTAGAACAATGCTATATATAAATCCAATACATATCCTAAGTTGTGCTTTCGAAACATGAAAAACGGAATATGAATGTCGTCAATCGGTCCAGTAGAACGGGAGATATAGATCTGTTCCAGTTTTTTTATTTATTTATATTTTATGTGCAGTTTACCTACACATTTCGAATTTTGAATTGTAGCTCTTTGATTTCTTCACATTTATGTCAGGAATTCAGCTCTATGCAGTCAGATTGCTCATGTAGACTGATATCGGAACTAAGACGAAACTATCAATATTTCATGACTTTAGTCATTCGGACATTGGTAGACTGCATTAAGCAATTGCTAAGCCTACATATTCTCCAGTACTAAGAGGTATGTATTTTAAATAAAACTAAGAGCTTCACGTCATAAAGTCCCTAAACAGAACATACTGTGGTGCAAAACTCCATACGTTACGCATTCTATAGCGTGCTTAATAGCAAATTAGAATTATTATTTATTGAATTTAGGCACGTATTTACGACATTATTCACATGAATTCAGGAAATTTGCATGGTAATTTGTACAGTAATTCACAGCATGTTTCCTTACGAGTTAATATTAAATTACTAGCAAGTAGAAAAATATGTACTTGCTAGTAATTTTATATTAACTCGTAAGGAGCGACGAAGAAAATGTTTTATCATTTTGCTGTGGGCCTTTACAATTTTAAACTTGTTTCCTTTGAATCCAAAAAATGATATGGGGGCATTTGGAAGTGGGGCCCTTGCGACTGCCACTTACGCTGACCCTTATATCCGCTACTGAGGCAATTAGCTTGTTACTCACTGGAATGAAAGTATTCGTTTGTTTTTGTCACTGCATTAAAAACAAACAAAAAAGAATATCATGATTCTTCGCAAAAAAAAAAGAAAGAAATTCATAAAAGCACAGATAAATATGGTGGCTAAAAGAAGGTTACAGTAAAACATTCTTCATTCGAAATAGCATTATTAATGATGTCCAATAAAGGAAACCACGAAAGATGTCATAGGCGACAGATGACAAAAGATGAACTTTCTCTTTCATTCTACGGTTTTATTCACTTAAACATTAGTTCTTAAATCATACCATAATCTTGTTTCGTTTAAACACACTGAGTCTAGGAATAATTATTTTATACACTTCGTTATCCGCTGCAATATTAGGTATCGAAATTTCATTAATTAAACATGAAATAAAATATTTTGTTTGTTTTAAAGCTTATAATTTTATTAGAGGGTGGAAATTGCTGATAGTTATTTTCAGTCACGTTTATGAAAGGATTTTGAAAGTTAATACTGAAACATATTTTACAAAAGGTAGTAGGAGAATAGATTTAATGTGACAAATATCGGGCTGGTTATCCACTTAAGATGGACTGACTGCATGGGCGTTTTTGTAGTTTTGCTTATGTGTAACGAGTATACGAGCTATTTTTCCTTAGAAAGTCCTCCATGAAGGCATCCTTCCCGGTAGGCAAATAGGTCTTGAGTTCTTTGCCACAGTCAAGTAAAAAAACCCAAAACTTAGGAAGTGATAACTTTGTAATAACGTGGGCATTATAAGGGAATGGCTGTAATTGGGAGAAATAACCTCTGAACTTTGTCTCGGTTATGAACACAGGACAAAAATTCCTTTGAGCAAAAGGAAATATTTGATACTTTCTTTTATGATCTCTACTTTAGAAAACTGAATGCGTTGATTTATTGTACTTATAATGAGGGAAGAGGCACTGGAACACTAATGAATGTTATATAAGGTATTTTCTCTCTCCTTCTAGCACACATTCATGGTGTAACGGTAGCACACTCGACGCATATTTGAGAGACCCAGGTTCGAGTCCCAGCCAGGGCACTGAACATTTTTCATGTCCCCAGCATCAAAAATTCTATTCACTCTACAGTGGCGCCCGAACTAAACGGTGGAGGAAAATAATTCGTCACCACCAGGGTTTGGCCATTGGGTCCTGTAGTCCCCAGTCGCCTTTTAAAAGGGGGAGTTTTCTTCCTCCTCCTAGCATGCCTTCGTGGTATAACAGTTAGCACATTCGGTGCGTATTCGAGAGGACCAGGTTCGAGTCTCGGCGAGGACACTGCACATTCTGCTTGTCTCCTGCTTCCAAATAACATAAAGATTCTACAGATTCCCAAACACTCAATAAGTTTTTTTTTAAAATAAGAAATAAGTACAGCGAAGGATTAAATTATTTGCTCAATAATAAAATACTACATAATTATTTGAAAGAAAAAGTATTTTTTAAAGTTTATCTGAGCAAAAGGAGATTATTCTCACTAATCCTTTCTTTTCTACTGTTCATTATATTCTGAATCATCATTAACGATTTCGACAAAAACCTCTGCAAATTGCTTCTCAACCAACGCTTCGCGAAAGAATTCACCGAAGCGGAAAGAAATTATTTCCTCTGTTTCTTGTTTTCTTCCGAAGAAAGAAATACTATTATTAACAGAAAAACTCTCCACGTCTAGACTGCCCTTGGACGACCTACATGCTAGAAATCTAGTTCTTTAAATATTAAAAGAAACGAGTTGGCAACGTGAAACATTTGCAGGTGATTTGATAAGAAAAATCAAGTAGCATATCTTTCGGTTCTGCAAAAATGGCCGTGCTTGTCTACCGGTCTTTTTTATTTCTGTGTCCGCGCGTGTGTTGGTAAATGGTTCAGGTTTGATGGTTTATTGAATACAAGATTTAAAAATTTAGATTTAGGAAAGCATAAAAAACCATTGGATAACTAAAACAGTCAGAGAGTTTATACATTGCTCTTAAGATTCGAATTTAATTACAGAAATTCACAATAAAATGACACTGAAATTTTCAAAACAAGTAATACGAAAATGCTTTTTAATGATTACATAAACTATAACAGGAGATTTAGAAACAAAGAGAAACACTTTTTTATTAAGGAACAGAACTGCTCAAGCAATAAATTGGTCATCTCTCTAGAAGTAGTAGTTTATCTTAAGTTTACTCTACACCCAAAGGCTACAATCTATAGCTTACTTTGGGCTTTTAACTGACATTTTTTTAAACGTATTAACGCTCTAATTCCGGTAGGAGAATTCTGATTTTTGACTGCATATTTCGTGTTAAAAAGGAAATTTTATTTGATGCTATAAAAATTTCCTTTTCATAAACTGGCGAATTGTTTTGTAGGTGTATAAATCCTACAGAAGTTTTGCAGGTAATATATCATTTCAATTTAATCAATAACAAGAATGTTAATTTTATTAATTTTACTGTGATAATTTCATATATGAAATTAAGAAGAAAATTATTATCACGTCCTTATACCATCAATTATTAATATAATCTTATCTTTAAAAACATAATTTTTTTTCTTGCGACATCCCTCCCCTGCGAGACAGTTACATCAGAACAAGACCACGAAATTCATCGCGGCAAGGAAAGCAAGATTGTGCCTGTCGCTGGCAACAGCCTTGAGCATCATCCGGGTGACAGTACGACTTCGCTTAGTTCCGCCCCCAATTTTGAAGGAGAGCACCTCAGGAAGACGAGTCCACGGATCTCACAACCTTCTTCCAACCTCTCCAGAGGACTTTCTGCTCGCCGCATATTTCTCGCGCTTTCATGAGAGTACAAACATCCATGCCTTCTCCAGGATTCGAATCCGAGACCTTCGGTATTCCGTAACCACTATACCATCTATGCAGCTTTAAACACAAAATCTTGAGTTTTTAAACCAAATGAGTTTTTTTGGTCTACTAGAGACTGAATGTCTCAAACTACGGGCCCATTAGGTAGTTGGCTCTGAGTTTTGTTCACGGTGATCGAACGAGCTGGTTGCAAAGATATTTCATAGTTTACTTCATGCGTAATATGAACATGACATAATTTCTCTCAGAAATGTTTCCATGAAAATATCCTCCTCCTAGGCAAGTAAACATTAAGTACTTTCCCCTATAAAACTAGTGAAACAACCATTTTTAGCGGGTGACCCAAAAATCCGGTAACATTTGAAAATTCTGTAATTCATTGAATAATGTAGGTAGAGATGTAAAAACTGACACGCATGCTTGAAATGTCATGGGGTTTTATTGAAAGCAAAAAAAAAAAGTCTTTGAAACTGCTAACAGATGGCGCTTCATATGATAACAAAAGCAATAATTAGCATAACAATTAATGTTTAGCTAAGACTATGTTCTTTATAACAAAGCCGTTATTCATCATGTTAGCCGTTATTCATCAGCAACCTGTAATCAACATACATGTGTTCAACATACGTGTAGTCGAGGGACAATGTTGTGAATAGCAGTGTACAGCATAACCGTAGGTATGGTGAACCAATTGTCGTCGGATATTGTCTTTCAGCATCTCTAATGAGGTCGGACGATCGAGTTAGATTTGCGATTTCAGGTAAGCTCGCAACCAATAATCACACCGATTGAGATATGTGGACCTCTGAGGCGAAGCATGACAGAAGTGACGACTCAGTACCCGATCCTTACCAAACGATGTGTGCAAGAGATCTTTCAACGTGTAGCAATGGATCTTTCACACGTGTAGCAAATGTGGGTGGAGTGCCATCCTGCATAAATGTCATACTTTCCAACAGGTGTTTATCAGCCAGACTAGCGATTTTATAACATATCAGTGGATCTCGCAGCCGTCACACTGACAGTTTGAACAGAATAACCACGCATTTCCTAGAAGATAAGGGGTCCAATCACGACTGACGTTATAAATCCACATCACACCGTAACCAACGCCAAGGGGCGAGGATAGAAAACTGACAAAGTCATGAAGGGACTGATTCCTTTCTCACTACAGCCCATTTCATACACGATTCTCATGAGGCATTAATGACATTTTGCCACCCAGCACCATATGTTGGCCTTTTTCAGCATTTTTTTTCTTTTTTGCTTTCAACAAAACTACGCTAACAACTAACGCTAACAACGTTAAGTAAGTAAGCGTTGCAGCTACAACGCTAACTTAGTTTGTAGAGACATTAGGTTATTTCGAAGCAGGAATCATGAAAAATGAGCGAAGCCTCCGCCGGGAATCGAACCAAGGACCTCTCGGTTACTCGTCGACCGTGCTGATCGCAACATTACGAAGGCGTCGGGAGAAATACCTTATATATACTCCCGCTTTTAAAGGGAGACTGGGGTTTTGGGGACCCAATCGCCAAATCCCGGTGGTGGAGAATCATCATCCACCACCTTTTTAGTTCGGGCGCCAGTGTAGAGACATTAGGCTATTTCGAAGCCGGAATCATGAAAATGAGCAACGCTTTCACCGGAAATCGAACCACGGACCTCTCGGTTATGCGTCCAGCGTGCTGACCACTACACCACGAAGGCGGCGGGAGAAATACTTTATAAGTTAACCACTTACAAATTTAAATATTTTGCCTTTGTAACCTCATCAATTAATTTTAACACCCATGTCATTTCAAGCATGTGCGTCAATTTTAACTCTCTATCGACATTATTCCGTAAATTATTGAATTTTCAAATTTTAACGGACTTTTGGGTCACCTGGTACTTTATTTACAGTAAATTTTATTTACGATAAAAAACTTTACAGTGTTTTTATTCCGTAATTAATAGTTTTGGAGTAACATTGTTAGCGTATTATTTATATTATTTTATCAACGATAATGTTCCCATGTGGAAATACTATATGTAACATATTATTGTATGCCTTGTTTCATTCATAGTTAGTAGTGTCTTTAATTACAGTGTGACCACTTCGGGTACCGCAAAATATTACAAAATCGATATACTTTTATTGTCATCATCATCTTTAGAAATAAACATGTTGTTTAATGTTTATATTGTAAAAAACATCTTTCCTTTTTTCTTGTGAGAATGATCTTGTTAAATGGGAATACAATTTAGACTAATAAAATATGTTCACGGTCTTTATTTTTCATGAAAAAACAATGGAAGCTTCAAAAAAATATGGATATACGTAAATATGTATATAATCATACGTATTTACATTTAAATAGTTTTCTTTTTCATTGCAATCGATTTCTTAGCTTAATAGTTTTCTGTTCGCTATTTCCAGATGATTGAATTCGTTATCGATGTTTGAAGGGAAAAGTAGTGCGTGTTATGTAATAGTAAAAAATAATCCAAAATATATTAAATGAGTCAATGGATTTTCCATTTTTACTTCTGAGACCAGTTTTCGCAACCTTCAATGAAAGAACAAGATTGAAATGACTCGCTTCTTTCCTGACAACCAGTGACTAATCGGGTCTGCAATATCCGCATTTTAATCCAAAAAGTGCTTATTTCATTCAAAAGTATTTCTGGATATTGGTAATAATGAAAATGTGCAGGAACTGAAATCTCCAGAGTACAGCTACTCAGAGCTACATTCTTGACACTTTTCACAACACTTATATTCCATATTGTACCAAGGATAATGTTAAACGACTTATTGTCTATAAAAAATGTGGAAAGTTTATGATGAGAGATTAGCGTAGATACCTCTAGGGCAGGGGTGGGCATTAAAACGATCGCGATTGACCGGTGGACCCCCAAGACATTTTGGGGTGACTGCCTTTACTAAGACTAAAACGTGCATACTAAAAGGAACATATTTATGGAACACTGACATCAGCTAGACTGAAGAATCAGCTTTTCACAATCGATGTGACTATGTTTACATAAGTAAATGATTCGATGAATGTGTAGACCTTCATTGGAACCTCATTCTTCATTCATATACCTTCACTGAAAACGCACGATGGCTGTTAAGCACATACGTCGGTTACAGATTGATTCACCGGTTTACGTATACTCGCTGAATGAAATACCTACACATTCCACTGTCTTAACAATCGCTAAAGTTCCTCAAACATTCAACTTGATAATTTTGTCTTACTTGTGCTTGTGTAGTAAAAATAGTAATCTATCATACTTTAAATGAGGAGAATAATGTTGAAAACAAGTGTTAAGAAAAAAAAAACGTAAGTATGGGAAGAACACTTTTTCTTTACAACTGTGAATGCAAAATGTGTGTGCTATATATGTCAAACTTCCGAAGAACAGAAACGTTGATAGGCATTTCAAAAGCATGAATAGAAGTTTTGATAGAGATATTTCGTTAAAAAGCGATTTGTTTAGGCAAAAGTTAAAAGAATTTAAATCGCAAGTAATCGGATAACAATGATATTTTATTAAACTCAATACAGGGTGTTTATAAAATCCCGGACCCATTTTGATGTTTAATAACTCATAAAATAATGAAGATATAAACAAACTTATGGCATTTATTGATGGAATAACTTATATATTTTCCTTTTCAGGTTTGAATATCTTTACTTTTGTAAATATCGTCTGCGCGTGTGGTTAATTTCAGATAATTTCATTTTCCAGTCTAAATATCTGTACTTTTCTGTAATGTTCTCCGACGAAGAATCTTTTCACCTTTCTGGCATTGTTAATCGCCATAATGTGCGCATATGGGGATCTGAAAACCCCCACGAATACCGTGAGGCACAAAGGGATTCCCCAAAGATTAATGTGTTGTGGGGACTAATGCACGACCGAGTCGTCGGGCCTTTCTTCTTTACAGAAAAGATGGTCTCATCGGTCGTATACTTAGACATGTTGGTAAACTTCGTATTTCCACAGCTAGAAGAGCTTCAGCCACATGTCTTTTTGCAACAAGATGGTGAACCATCTCATTGGGGTACCATCGTTCGTAGTTCTTTGAATGACCATTTTACAGGAAAATGGATTGGGCGAGGAGGTCCAATTCCTTGGCCACCCAGATCACCTGATATATGGCCGCTGGACTTTTTCCTTTGCGGATTTGTAAAAGGCAACGCTTACAGGAGGAGAGTGTCGAACATGGTTGACCTAAAAGCCAGAATGACAACCGCAATAGCCTCTGTGGATGCCCACATGCTTGCCGGTACCTGGCGTGAAATCGAATATCGACTTGATATTCTCCGTGCGACGAAGGCGGCACACGTGGAAGTTCATTGACAAGGGTCAACCAATTATGTTATTAATTTTAATCTATCTTTATTATTTTATAAGGTATTAAACATCAAAATGGGTCCGGGACTTTATAAACACCCTGTATATTCTTTCTATATTGTTTCAAATCACAATAAGGCATTCTAGGTTGTTGGTAATAAAACAACGGTACCTAGATTTTGAATAACGTAAACTTCACCTAATATGGGCATCTGTAAGCCCTAATTTGGAATTTGAAATTTGTTTTATTATCGATTACATATTCTGTAACACTTCAACGAATTTTTGATTAAAAACTCAACTATTCCAAACTGAAATAGTCATAAAACAATTAAAATGTTAAATATTGAAGGTGCAGGTAGAAAAATTCTGAAACCAATAAATAAAAGGAAACTGTTTTTTCACTTTAAGAACAACATGTCTGATGTTCTAAGCACTCGGTTAGGTTACGTTAGGTTATTTGAATATGATCCTTAACTGTTTCCCGACAGTTGACAAAATTTATTAAAGCATGATTCTTGAGTGCTAATAATAGAAAAATATATGATTTCAATAGATATGATTTAAATATATGATTTCAATAAATATTTTAAAACGTCACTCATGTATTAGGAAAACTTTAAGACTTTATGGTTTTCTTAGATACATAAATACATCGATGAACGCTACTTGAGATTGCATATTTGATAAAAGTCAACTTATGTATTCAGTATCATTCTTCTGTGATATTTTCAACAAATGCTTGTCTTTCCTTTTCATAGAGCCCACCAGCGGTAACGTCGCAGAACACCAGTAGTTCAGCCCGAGGTTCAAATCCCGCGAGTGAACTGGCTGCATGGGAGTTTTGGTGGTTTTTCACATGTCTAACGTGCATACGAGCCAGTTTCCCTTAAAGTCCTCCACGGAGGCATCCCTCCCTTAGGCAGATAGCCGTCGAGTGCTTTACTATAATCACATAAAAGAAAACCAAACCAACCTTCCCTTTCATAAATAAGATGTTTGATTTCAACAACAAACTCGCATTTGCTGTGATATATTGCCTGCACTGCGTGTTCATTCCCAACATAAATTATAATTTCACTAATAATAATAAAAGCTTTAGGTTCTTTTCCTTTCATTTGAGAACATTTATAATTTATTATAGATAACTTCTGAGGTGTTAAACTGTAAACCGAAACTTTCGTACTGGTCGTTTTTCTTCCCTTTATTTATCCTAATTATTATTTTCTTTTTATTTCATTTTTAGTTATTATTATTTTTCATTTCATTTGATTGGATTTTCATTTCATTTGATTTCTGTTCAGTTCTCTCAAGCGCCTATCAAAGTTGAAAACAATAGGATTTAAGTTTTCTTACCTATTATTCTTTTGAAGATTAAAGTTTATTTCGACCGATTTTAATAAAATTCCTTTCTTAGTTGAGTTAAATTAAACAAAGGATTGAAAGATCAGCGAATATTTTCAAATAGATAAATGCTCTCAAGAACACATACGCTTCAAGGAAAAAAGAAACTGACAGTCCTAGAAAACTCTTGTAATGTTCTAATTTGAATTTTGGCGCAGATCATTGAACTTGCTTCTGAGTTCCTTACTGAATTCTGATGAGAAATTACCATTTAACTTTTAACGTAATTTGGAGTCTTTTGATGATTTTTAGACACAAAAATATATTATAAATTTAAAAAAAAATGTCTGATCAATCTGATGGTTCAAATTAATTAAGATTCAGAAATGCCTTTATCAGTTTATAAAGATTCTCACACAGGAATATTCACATATGGAGATGAACACAGAGCCAAACGAAAAATGTAGGAGGTGTCAATGGGTGGGCTTTTTAATGATAAAAAAAAATTCTTTATGGAGTTTTATGGAAAGAGAGATATGGATGTCACTACGTATTTTTCTACACGTTTAACTTAATATATACATATTTTTCTCTTTAATGTGGTCCACCATCGGCCGAGCGGTAAAATCGTTGAACTCTGGCAGTTCGACGTGGGTTCGATTCCATGCGAAAGGGATGGCTACATGGGCATTTTTATGGTTTTTCCCATGTACGTGAAAACGAGCTAGTTTTCTTTAAAAAGTCCTCCATTAAGGCATTCCTAGCCTTAGGCAAATAGTTTTAGCGTGCTTTGCCATAGTCAAGTAAAACAAACAAAATCTGATTTGATACATACAAGCCTGAAACGAGTGATCGAAGTAATTAAAACTAATTAAAATTAAAGGGGCGAGTGCTTGCTTTTTTTTAAATCACTTTGCCTTGCAAAGGCTTAAATTTATGCTCTAAAAACAAATTAGACTCTAAGTCATCTATATGATACTTTCGCAATCGGCTCAGCAAATAAAAAATTTCATTTAATGTTCTTAATGTTCTGCAGATTTCAGTTTATTTTAATTTTTTTCTCTTTAATTACTTCTCCATTATCTTCAGCTTCGTTAGAAAAAAAAGGAGAGACTCTGAGGCTATACATGCCAGTTTCCAGAAAGGAATAGAAACTTTAGGAGATAACAATACAATAATTTGTGTTTTTATTTGTATTATGATGTTTGATAGCTAAAATGATTTTGAAAAAAAAATGAGTACCTTCTCTTTGCTTAAGCTTTGTGATTTGTTTTAAGCCGACATTGTGTGAACTGTTATCAAAGAGATGTCTGTCCATTAGCAGCCTTTATTATAATGATTGATGAATTATTTTAGAAAACAGCACGACAGAGAAAATGAATGAAGGAAGTATGGACTTCCAGTATGTGTCACAATTTAACAGATGTGCCTACAAACTACTATGTAGCTCGAATGTTGATAGACAGCTTCCTGGACAGTTTCTCGGCACCTGGTAGTTCTCTTTCACTGGTATCAATCTCACATGTGCTTTCAGGTACGGTTTATGTGCCTCTGTACGAGGTAGACAAGTACTCAAGAACAACAAAACCTTATTTAAGACTGGATTCAAACGTTGGTCCATAGTACAGTCAGGCAATAGAACAAAGCGTCAGGAAATGAAGAAAAAGATTGAAAATTTAATACTCCAGAAACACTAAAAAGTTTCATAATGGACTTTCAGACGGCACATAAAAAATGCATTTGAGCTGGGGGGAAACGCTTGGTTATGATAGTAGATATATGCCACTAACTTTTGGTTCACCTAGAATTCACAAATAAGTATTATATTTTAAATTTAGGATGGGCATTATTTTTGTTATCATAAATTAAGTTATGTATTAAAGAGATTATGTTATGCATTAAGTTATGTTTTAAAGTGATATTCATTAAAGAGATCATATATTATGTCATATGTTTATGCATATTTTTATAATCATAAAGGATAACAAAAATATGGGCGCTTCTGAATATTTTTTTTAATTTACTCTGGCGCTGCATTACGTTTTAGTTATACCGATACGCAAAGCATTATAAATGAAGTGTGATGAGTATTTATGGAATAATGTTAATCAGTTTGTAAATTAAGAATAAATACAAAAATATTCTTACAATGCCAAAATAAATCGTAAATCAGAATTTGGCATGCTATTGAAAATGTGTGTGTCTGTTGAAAAAACACAAAATGAGCGAATTACATGTTAAAACCCACTAACCGGCAAGGCCGTATATATACGGCCTAGAATATTTTTGTGATATCTGTACGAACGTATATATACGTGCATATTAAAATATGTCAAAGAAATTAAGGCAATATATTAAAAGTACATAAATCCAGGTATAAAATGCCAGGAAATTTTTTACATTAAATCAAGAAAATAAATTTTTCTGGTAGTAGTTTTGGGAAATATGTGCTTTCTTAGCGAAAACCTGGCCAGTCAGAGGTTTAATATCACAAAATGAACGAAATTTGATACTGAGAAAGACTACAGTGAAAACAAATGATGAAAGCAACAGCACAAAAAACGAAGAATACAAATCAAATGAACCATTTAACGTAATCAAACGCAGAAATTGAACTAAACAAAGAAGTTGATTTACGTTAAAAATCATCTAAAAAGAGAAGCATGGGACCTAAAGTGTTTATTTCAATTTAGACTTTGTGTGTGTGTTTGTAAATGATGTATGAAAATTCTATGAATTTACGTCAAATCATCTCTTTTTGTAGATTTAAGCAATCTAGAACTCAATATTAACTGTATCTGTGAGACTTATAACCTGACTTTATTTAAGACAAGTTACAGCAGAGAAATTAATTATAGTTTGCTTATTTAAGTATTTAAATTATTACACATGATCGGAATTACTAATAATTCTAAACATTTACTTCAAAACACCCTTAGTTATTAGAATTTTAAGCATCACTTATCATCATAGGGGTATTTTGAACTCTCTCTCTTTCTCTCTCTTCTGCTATTAATGGCTAAGTGGATTAGAACACTGCACACCTCTCGTTCGACACAGGTTCGAATCCATGCAAATAACTGCAGGGATATTTTTGTAGTTTTTCCCATGTGTGAGAAAAACAGGAGTCCATTCCTCTAAGAATTTCTCCATGAAGACATTCCTCTCCTCAAGGAAACAGCCTTCGGGTGCTATGCAATAATTCTTTTATCTAATCTAATACTTCTTCACCTAATGTTTTGAAAATGCATATAGACGTGCAAAGCTATATCTATGATAAAAGCAATACATTTCATATTAGTACGTAATGGAAGCAGTATACTAAATATATCTTATATCTGTCTATCAACTTTTGATAATATACAGTATATGTTTTAATTGACTTTCGAAAAGTACATTATTACTGAAAACTGGTATATTTACTAGATTGTGTATTGCACAACTTTATGAGACGTTCTTTTCATCTAATGGAAATAATAAAACTTATTACTATTATGATTACCGACCCCGCTTACACTAAGAGAATTTGGCTGTTCAAAATACTTGCCAGCTTCATTACATAATTATCTAGAATTTTCACGACTTTAGTTGAAATTTAAAAATATATTTAACAGCTCGATTCTACGACAAGTTAAAATTCTCTTCGAAAAGAGTGATATTGTTGCCAACTTTCTATTTTAATAGGCACATATTTTGAAAAGCAATCCGAAGTATTTACCTGTTCTATTCCAAGTGGTTTTAAAATATTTTTTGCAAAGTCCATGAAAATAAGGAATAGGTTAGGGATTATAGTTCTTACAGACCCTTAGAAAATTCTATTTTAATTTTTAATTTCCTAAATTCGATTATTTATATGTTTTAACTTTATGTAGATACGTATATTCCTGTTATTTACAAATATATTATTTTTTGTTATAAGAAATGTTTTTGAAAAAATTCAACTCATTATGCCCGGAAATGGCAACACTAGTCATTACTATTTTATTACATTTAAGGTATAACATTTATAAATTAGATGAGCACTTAATTTTATATTCGTATAACGTACAGAAATGTTAAGTTTTACGATTACTTTGGGTAAATTATGATAACAAAAATGTTAAAAGTCCTCATTTATGAGGAAGATTTATAGCTTAGCATTTGGCTTGAATTTTTCATTGCTATATATATATTTAATATGATTCAAATCGTACTTACCTGAGCAGTTAAGACCAAGAAGCTGAAGATCAAAGTTTTGATTTCCATTTTGGCACTCATGGTCAACTGGACCTATAGCCACACATATTGCAAAGGGAGTAAAGTGTTGATGTCTCATCGATACAGTGTGTTTGTCTAAATATTCACTTAGTCATCGTGCATGCATAACCAGAATACCGTCATCATATGGTGCTTATTCGAATGCTCCATTTCAAATTTCATTTCATTGTTTTGATTTGTCAAAATCGTTGATAATTAATTACCAGTAACAAAATTTGGTTAAAAACGGTTGACAATTTCTGAAGCTTTGAAAATTATACGTCATAGAATTTATGTATACTCAGAATTCCATATACAGCAAACGTGTTTCACCTGCTGCAAAAAACATGCCGATAAGTTTCTCCCATTTCTGAATTAAGAGTGAAACGATATAGTAAATGCTAGAACAGCCGTTGGCCTACATACAACTCACCGCGCAAGTTACTGATCGCATCGCGTAATGTGCGTTTGAGTCAGAGTCTGAAAGCGCCTCCAGCAAAGCGTGTTTTCACTTTTTCCTTCTCTTCAAAAATTTTTCAGTCGTGGCGCCATCTGTTGTCGAATTTGAAAACTATAGTCTATATTTTCGAGTTTTTCTTGTTAAATATTAGCATATACTAGGAGGGGTAAAAAATAAAAAAAAAAAGTGCTTTATGAATTTTTTTTAAAAAGGATTAAACGAAATTAAAGTAAGTGAATTTTTTCATAAACAAAGTTTTCTTAAAAAACTCGTTTGAAAAATATTTTTTTTTTTAAGTGAAAACATTCTAGTATAAAAATTAAAATAGGCTATTTATTTGATTTGAAAGAACTTCGAAGTAGAATAATTAATGTTAAATATACTAATAATTAGCCACAAGAATCAGCATAACGTGCATAAATTTACAGAACTATCGTTTCGAAGGTTAAAAGCTTCTTCTATAATTTACAGGAATTAAAAGGACGAAAAAAACACGTGTCCTTACAACAACGGACAACGCACTTACATTAACAAAATTGTAAACAAAAAGGAAAAGGGAAGCTGTTTTGAAAAGCTGTGTAAATAGAAATTAGAAAATATAATAATTAACCAGAACCGAATGATTTTTAGGAAAACCGAATGATTTTTAGGAACGTGATTTTTAGGAAATTAAACTTTCATAAATTATTTATAATTTTATAACTAATCTATGACAAGAAAAGAAAATTATGGAATTTTTATAATTGTTAAAATGCTTATAATTATTCGAAAGAATGTTTTTTTTTTTTCTGTTGAGATGAAAATTTTTTATATTGGTATTGGGTGTAAGAAATGTTTTTCTTTCTTTTATTTGTTATAATTTAATTTTCTTTCGTAGGTATAATTTCTTTCGTTTCTTCTGTTAATTCGTAGGAATAATTTCGGCCTTCTAATAGGTATGCTACTTTAATAGCTTTCAAAAGTTGATTCTGCAAAATTGGAAAACCTAGTGAGAGTTTTAACATTTTATGAGGTACAGGTAAATTAAAAGAACTGCATTTGCAGATACCAACAAAGTCACTGCAGATTTTTAAAAACAATATTGTCATGTAATAATAAATTACTTGACCATAAAAAAAACTTTAATGTATTATACGGGGAAATAGAAATAAAAGAAACACTTGTCAGGTAGTGTAGTTCTCTCAAGATATATTTAAATTTATTATTAAAGAAAACACGAAGGAAAAGTATCGGATTTACTAACGGTCTTTGATAATTTGGGTCACAGTTCTTGCATAGGTTATTAAGTACAGAGAGAAGTTTTCCGAAATTAGGATTAATGATTTATAAAACTTAATCAAAATAAATCAAGTCACCTGGAAATATATTTGAATAGAAATGACATTGTTCAATAATTACATTTGGAAGTGTCCAAATTTTCCGGCATAAAAATTTTTAGCCAGATTGGCCTCAAATTATTGCTTGTAAAGTTTGCATTAAAACTATTTAGGGGTTAGTGTTACTGATAAATAACCAATCGTGGACACTGAAAAGTACGAACAGTGACATAGTTCGCACTTTTTTTTTGTTGTTGTTGTTCCAATGGTAGGCCCTAAGCCGACTTCGGCTTGGGTGAAGAAGTGGTGGTCACTTTATTATGGAGGCCCCTAATAGGTGGGCCACCTTTGCCTCCTATAAAGGGACGGACAGTTGCAGCCATGCCTTCTCCGGGATTCGAATCCAGGCCCTCTGGTATCGCAACCAGCTCCCCTAACCACTATACCGTCTGGGCGCCAGTTCGCAAATATATATCTTTGTTTATTAAAGCAAAAGGTCATAATTTACTAGAGGAATAACGCATGTTTTTCAATATTGTTACAAACTGCGTATATATATGCATGATTTTAGTGAAATTATATGTGAAATTTTTGTATTTTTCTGTAAAATGTAACATGAAAATCAAGAGAAAGGATGTTTTGCCGGAAAAATAAGAATACAGAGGCAAATCCAAATTAGAGAGATAGCGCCAACCTGGCAGCGTGTTTGGCGACGAAAATTGCTCGCCAAATTTGGCGAGAAATCTTAAAAAGTCGACAACATTAGCGGCCATTTGGCGACATTTTTGTCCCGTCCCTGTGTCACCATAATATGTATTGCTATTGAATAACTAAATGATTTCTTGTGTAACTGCAATTATAATTTGGACGTTATACTCCTTCCAGAAATTTCGAGAAGCAGAAAGTACTAGAAATATCTCGGCGCCTGGTGAAAATTATATAGCCATCTGCTCTCATTTGTTGTTGTGAGTTGTTCGTTCAGAGTGACTTCGGAGTATTGAAAGCTTCGCCTTTTAGATGTGCTTTTCTTGCGGTGCATTTAACATTCTTAGTAGAGTGAAGCGTAACTACTGATTGTACTCTGTGTTACTATCAATATCTGTACGAGTATTTCTGTGGAAAGTTCAAGAATTCTGAAGTGTTTTTTTTTTCATAAAATAAATTTTAGCAACTTATCATCGGACCTGTATGCATTCAATCTATTACGATCCCGTAACACTCAACAATATGTAAATGAAAAAAGGACAAGCGAAGTAGTTTTGCAATAAATATGTTTTTAAAAGATTTCCATCTTCTAGAAAAATTATGATTTTTTTAAATTATAATTTATAGAAAAGAGCAGCTTTTTCATTTTTGAACAGAATTTAATCAATCCTGCATAATTTTTTCTCACCTAACTTTTTCTGGCTACTTGCCAGTTAAATTTTATTTCTCATTAGCTACACAAATATCCCTGTGCAGTATAAAATAAAATTAAAACTTAAAGAAATATTACATATGAGTCTCTTTAAATTTGTCTAATGCTTTGGGATTATTCCTATTTTTAAAAACCTCAAAGTCATTTTATGTTTTATAGTATGCCTTACGCTGCCAGTGCGTTTTGGAATCTTAAATTAGCTTGTTTAGCAATTATGCTTTGCTTTCGCCCAGTTTCGGACACTGGCAAAAAGAAATAAAAGGAAACTTTATATAAATATATTTACAATTTGATTCCATGAATGCTGAAAATTTTAGTATTACTGTTTCACCCTCGCTAACTTTTCTATTTCAGTTATTTTCAATTCGGGCACTTCATTTAAATTATCTAATTTATTTTCATTATAAGGCTCTTTATTTGCTTCAATTCTAATATTATCAAGCATTTTCGGCTTCATAGCGGCCGAGCGGTTAAGTCGGTGAATACTGGGAGCTCGACCTGGGCTCAGTTATAGCGGAACGGGCATGGTTGCATAAGTGTTTTCGTGGTTTTTCTCCCTGTGCAAAGCGGATACGTGCCGGTTTGCTCTAGGAAATCCTATAATACACTCATGTTCATAAATTAAGAATAATTCAGAATCACGGCTGAAATTGAGCTCTAAAGTAAAAATTTCACCTTTAGAATAATAGCACACATCTTCAAGAATAACATGCAAATTACAGGAAGCCATCAGATGAAGTTGATAGTACTTCACAGTGACGAGAGTGTAAGAGAAGTGTATATAAGGAAAGGTAGCAAAGAAGTAAAATTTATCACTAGCGTTCTGTAACCGCTCAGTGCCACAATCGAATCGTTATGACACAGTGGACGCCTGTGGATGATTTTTTACGTGGTAGAATTATCGGCCGCCTGGAATGTGAGCGTACTGAGATGGAAGCATCCGAGGAACTTGGAAAAGCACAAAGCGTCATCTCTAGGCTTTGACAACGATTCCAAAATGATGGAAATGTTAGTATATGTTACAGTAGAGGTCTTTAGAAGTTACAACGTCCGATGACGACCGGTATGTGGCAGCAACTGCAAAAGAAGCAGACGCAGCACAGCATCAGACCTGTCTCGTCAGCTTTTTTCAGTCACGTGTACGACAATTCCAAGACAATCCATTTGGGCCAGGTTGATCTACATGCTCGAAAGCCTGTCAAATGTGTTCTGCTCACGGAAACTCTCTGTCGCCAGGGGTTAGCCTGGAGTAGACAACAAGCAATGTGGACATCGTCACACTTGTGTGATGTTTTCCAACGAGTCCAGGTTTAGCTTGCAGTCTGATTCATTCGGACTTTCAGTAAAAATATACTTTAGAATACCCTTGGCGAAACTTGGCGATTTTTGGCGGTACGTGGATACCGAGTTTATGCAATTCTTTGACTTCTTATTTTGGCTTGCGTAGCGGCAATCTTCGCGCCAAAAATCTCCGCTACACAAAGCCAAAACAACAAGACAAAGAATTGCACAAACTCGGTATCCATGTACACATCGACCTATTTTCACTTAAACAAAATATCAAAGAATTGCACAAAAAGGGCATTGCGCACTCCGTTGACTTTATCCATGTACACATCGACCTATTTTCACTTGAAAAAACATCAGAGAATTGCAAAAAAATGGCATTGCGCACTCGTTTGACTTTATTCATGTACACATCGACCTATTTTCACTTAAAAAAAATCAGAGAATTGCACAAAAATGGCATTGCGCACTCCTTTGACTTTATCCATGTACACATCTAAATATTTTCACTTAAAAAACATCAGAGAATTGCACAATGTATGCCTTACGCACTCCCTTCAGTTTCTCCATGTACACATTGATATATTTTCCCTTAACCCATTTTTAGCCATTGTCCTGTACACAGGACACAATT
Organism: Stegodyphus mimosarum; assembly: GCA_000611955.2. Classification (NCBI taxonomy): domain Eukaryota; kingdom Metazoa; phylum Arthropoda; class Arachnida; order Araneae; family Eresidae; genus Stegodyphus; species Stegodyphus mimosarum. The sequence goes on from KK112879.1 coordinate 46,007, forward strand.
AGTATCAAAAGTATTGACCGTTATAAAAGTCTTCTCGCAGTTATTTTGAAAAACAAACAAACTGGCAGCATGCCAAGACCTATCTGAGTATACCGTTATGAACTTGGTGCCATAAAGTCACGTGTTCTGTCTGGAGAATTTGTTTTATTGAAGGCAGTCTTCTGAGAACGCCGAATTTAACAGGTATGTAACATTTTGAATTTATTTGAAGTAATTTTTGCTAAATAATGTAATTTCTTTTAAAAATATTTATTTAGTAGAGTTCAAAGATTAATTCTATGTATTTATTTGAACAAATATATTGTTTCCTATTATTGTAGCTGCTTAGAAAGGCCGCGTCCTGTATACATATCTTTGGCTATATGTCTGGTTAAATGGCGCGGCAAATGATGCTACACAATTTCAGTGAAATTACATTTCCAATGTCTTGAAAACTTAATAAATGCTTGCATTTCTTTGTTTCTTTTTACGAGATACATTTTTTTAACTTTCATTTTATAGTTTTGCATAATATTTGTGGTTTTTATTTCCTTTTTTTTAAATTTTTATGTAAAAATCAATATATCAATGTATTTTTTAAAGCGGTCTTCAAAAGTTCTAAACTTTTATTTCGTGTTATGAAATTTTGTTTATTTTTGTTCGATGATAAGTTGTTTATCATAGTGAATGAGATATTTTTCTTGCAATTTTGTTCTAGAATGTCAAGGAAAACTTACTTTAAAACGGTTGAAGAAGCTGTTGAGTTTCTGAACACCCTACCTGATGAAGAATTTGATGAGCAGGATTCTTTTGAATTTAATATTATTCCACCAGATCCTGACGAGAACAGTGACAATGAAAATATTGATGATGATATACTTGTAAATGAAGCACGTAATGATGATTTAGAAATAACTCGAGATTTACATGATGTCGCAGGGACAATCGAAATTCCTGTACAAGGAGCGAATGAAAATATCTCATGTGCACTGGATTCATCTGAAACTACAGTATCAGAGAATCAACAGACTGAGATATCTACTCATAATTCAATGTATTCTAATTGTAAATTTCCAACAAAAGTTCCCGATCCAAAATGGAAAATTAGAGAAAGTACTCGATTGGACCCTTTACCAGACACTAAAGATCAAGAAAAAGAAAGAGAAAAAATTCAACGAACACGAGTTCAACAAATGCGGGAAAAATTATGCGGATTGAGTCCGATTGAGATTTTTAATTTATATGCTAATCCAATCATTGAACATATACATAAACAGTCTCTAATTTATGCTTCTCAGAAAAATGAGCATGGGTTTCTCCTTACACAGCATGATATTAGAACATTTCTGGGAATTCTTATTTTTTCTGGGTATCATAAACTACCCAGAGAAAACATGTATTGGGAAAAAAGCCCTGATTGCTCTACTTCAATTGTGTCAAACAGCATGTCAAGGAATAGATATCACGAAATAAAAAAATATATACATTTTAGCGATAATTCACACATCGAGAAAAATGACAAGTATTTTAAAGTTCGCCCACTGTACGACATTTTAAATAATTCTTTAAATCAATTTGGCGTCATGGCACAACAATTGACAATTGATGAGAGAATGGTGAAATATTTCGGCAGAAATTCCTTAAAAATGTATATGAAAGGCAAACCTGTAAAGTTTGGATACAAACTTTGGATGATCTGCACTTTTGATGGTTACCCTCTGAAAATAATTCCCTATCAGGGAAGAAACGAAGCACAAGATATTCCTTTGTCGCACAGAGTAGTCACCTCTTTGTTAGATGTTGTAAATAATCCTACTGAACATACTGTTTACATGGACAACTTTTTTAGTTCGCACACACTTTTTGTTGTCTTGAAGGAAATGGGGTATTTTGCAACAGGAACTGTGCGAGTAGGGCGAGTAGCACAATGCCCTTTAATAACTACTTCGGAATGCTCAAAAAAACCTCGCGGATTTATGATGCGTGCTTTTGACAGTAAAAATTGCATCTCTATCGTTCGCTGGAATGACACAAAACCAGTTACTGTTATATCCAATTTTGAGCAAACACTTTCAACTGATGAAGTTTCTAGGAGATCAAAAGGAAAAGTATGTAGTGTACCTATTCCCAAATGTATAAAAAATTACAACAAATACAAAAATGGAGTAGATTTATTTGACGGTCTTATGTCGGCATATGACATCTCCATAAAGGGTAAAAAGTGGTACTGGACTTTGTTTACTAACATCATTGACACAATGATTGTTGCTTCCTGGAAAGCATACAAGCTTGCTGAATGTGGGAATGACGACCTTTTAGCATTTCGGCGTGGGTAAGTTTTCATTATATGTTTATAAGCTATGCATTAAAAAACATGTAAATAAGTATTTATTTATTTTTGCTATTTCTAGAATTACTATATCTTTGCTGCTGTCAAATCCCGTACCAAGGGCTAAAGCTGCCCCTTCAGGTGGAGGATATGCAGGAAAAGTAATTCGATATGATAATATTGGTCATTTAATTAAGACGACAAAAAAGCAAAGGAGATGCAAATTATGCAATTCTAAACCAATGACAATTTGTCAGAAGTGTGATGTTGGACTTTGCGCAAAATGCTTTATTGCTTATCACAGCAAAACTTAAAAAAATAGATTTCTTGTAAAACATGTTTTGTATTTTGAAAAAAAATTAAAAATATTTGTGCATAAAATGTGTTTTTTCTTTAAAATGGATAGTTTTTGATTCAAAATGCGAGAAATAATGTTTATTTTGCAATATGTGCACTTATGTATAAATATATTACTAGAAATATATTGTGTTGGAGTTGTGAGAAGCGATCAATGTAAAGTTGGGGATTTAGCCAATGTCCTGTACACAGGACACTTAATATTTTAAAAAATATTGAAGGAAATTCAAAAATGTCTTGTTGCAATGATTTCTTAGACCCTAATAAAGAATACATTGCCCCAAAAAGTTCTTTGAAAAAAAACTAAAAGTTTGGCTAAAAATGGGTTAAAAAGTCAAAGGATCACACAATTCTACAGTACAGGCAAACAAAAAATACATAATTTCAACAAACCACATTTGAAACCAAACAATAAAGTAACATAAAAAAGGAAAAACATGTTATACATCTAAGCGCTACAAAAAGCAAATATGCACTTACCCTATTTAGAAGTTACTTCGTCTTCAGTTTGTGGCACACAAAACTCCTTAACAGCATGACCTTTTCAAACCAGGTACCCTTTCTGATCGAACGCTTCATATAGTGACCATCTGAGCCTTTCTTCCTACAAACCCATTCAAATCCATCTAAACGATTTTTATGCTCAACTAAACGCATATTCTTCCTACATACAGGACACTGATAATGATTACTAAGTAAACCTTCATTTACATACCAATAAATTAACGCTCTTTTTCCTTTTCGTTCCAAATCGTACCGAAACTTCAAATTAATCTTGCTATATTCAGCCATTCTACCGTCTAAACAATGAAACAAGCGATATACTTCCCAACCAACACACACCACAAAACCCATACAAACTTCCCATCACTCCAAATTTCCCGGAATAATGCAAAAGATTACGTCATACTAGGGTTTCCATAACAGTCAACTAGTCCGGTTACCATAAATAAAACAACACGTTGGCGATAATTGAAACAACAACTACGCCATAATACAAGGGGTACCTTAAAACCTGTTGTAATCGGTCTTTCATAGGGAGAACTTCAGGTACCCGCTACCACCAAGACATCATTGAACGACACCGTTACGGTGGTGTAGGATTGCTTGTTTGGGGTGGAATTATACTGGGCTCCGGCACAGATCTGCAAGCTTAGATCAGAACCACGACAAGCCAAATTTATCGGAACATCATTCTGTAACAATATGTACGTTTATTTAGAGGTGCCATGGCTGCCAAATTTGTGTTTATGAATGACAACGTCCTTCCTCACAGTGCAAACATTATAAAGGAATGCTTTCAATCTGAGGATATCACCTGTATGGAATGGCCAGCATTTTCACCTGACCTTGAATCCGATAGAACATGTGTAGGACATGCTTAGCCCACGAATTGCAGCCCGTCAAGCACTTTCTACATGTGACCGAAACTTCGGAGAGCATTGGTTGCTTAGTGGAGTAATCTTCCCCAAGATTTTTTTTTCCAGTGGCGGCCCTCAGCCGATTTCGGCTTGGCCACTACTAAGGCCAGAAGGGGTGGTCACTTTATTATGGAGGCACCTAATAGGTGGGCCACCTTTGCCTCCTATGAAGGGACGGACAGTTACAACCATGCCTTTTCCGGGATTCGAACCCAGGCATTTGGGTATCGCAGTCCGCTCCCATAACCGATATACCATCTGGGCGGCATCTTCCCCAAGATCAAAGCGATAATTTGACGCTTAGCATGCCTAGGCGTTGTACGGACTATATTTCATCATCTCGGAGACATACAATATATTAACCATCGTACCAACCATGTAATGTTAAATTTTGTAAGGGAGATATTTTTTGTAATTGCTCCCAGAAGCAAAAATGTGAAATTTACATGAATGGTATCATACATACATTATCTTATCAGGACTACTGTTTCTTCTAGTTGATCTTGCAAACATAACTGGAGTCCTGAGTAGGAACGGGGAGCTTATAAAAGCTATGTTCGTGCGTGTGTAGAAGATACAACAAAGATAAGAAGGGTTAAAATTTCCCTTTATTCACTCATCGATTTTACAGACGTTCCCGTACTTCGGGATACAAAGACCAACCACTTGTGCCCTGAACATAAAAGAATATAAGACTACTAACTAACTAAAATTTAAATAAGAGCTAACTTTTAATATTTTACACAGATGACTAGCACTAAGACTGGCCTTTTAAATTACTACGTCTGTAGTACGCAAACTGCGGAAAACTACAATAAGTCTTTAACTTTCAAGAGGATTAAACCTCTGGCCTTAAAGACAGACAGAAACTGATGGCAAGCTCGCGTGAAGACTCGTAGCAAGAGGGCTCTCTCTCGTTCCTTCTACTCTTGACAAAAAAGCCACAACTTAAATACTTAAGTGTTAGCAAGTATAATTTGCATAAACATATTCATGAGTTAATTCTGGCCGGAAGTGGAAAATAAGAGATGATAGTAAAGTTTTAAAATAAAATAAACGTTAGTTAAACTTAGGATCCTTACAATCTATTTTGTTGTTTATTGTTTGTTTAATAAACGAGCTTTATGAATAAGTCAGGTTTGTTGTTTTGTTTCTGAACCTTTATTTGCCGAAGCTTGCATTATCCTTAATTTATGAACATGAGTGTAATATAATAATTATTCAGGACAAGAACATATTTAAAAGCCTTTTATTATTTTAGATCCTGAAAAGGAGTTCTAATATAAATAATAATAATAACCTAATATAAATAATAACACTATATAATAATCTCTTTCGCCTAAATCCTTAACAACTATTTATACCTTTTTACATTAAAACTGCTGTAATTTAAGAATTAAATTAGCGTTATTGACTAATAGATTAGAGACTTACACAGTACCGAAAAGATTTAATATTCAAATGATAAGATATGCCATTAGATTAATTTGTTATCATGAAAGGAGTTTTAAGCAATGATGTGTTTTATATTATTACTAAGATTGTTAAAATATTTTTTTAAAAGAAAAGGCTGAGATTTTTCACTTAGATACATCGAAAGTTATCATGTCACAAAATGACTGCATTCTTTTCCAGTTTCTACATTTTAAAATTATTATAATGCTCAATTATTCGATTAGTTAGTAAGTATATGTATATTATTTCGGACCATCTTGTTGAGAATGAACATTTTTGTTCGACGCAAGCAAAAAATATCTTCAAATTTGAGATGAGAGATTTACTGGAATCATTAATGTAAAGAAATCTCATTGTCTGTGCGTTCATGAAATTACTGTCCGTTGAAAACTATGAAACAAATCACTAGATAACCTGCTATCAAAATCAATTTTCAAGTTTCATATCACCTGTTAAAAAAACGAACATCGTTCTCAATAATTTGATTCGTACTCTACATGCAAAAAACTACGAAATTATATAAAAAAGAAATTATTTAATTTTAATTTTTAGGATATGGCTTAATAATTTTTTATTTAAAAATTATATTTTTTAATCCAGAAAGTTTTTAAATTCCAACTGTAACATAGCTATGTTAAATTCTAAATAATTTGGTGTGAAACTGCATTACTTGTTGGAACGTTTTCTTGTCTTTTTGGCAGTCATACACTGTAGACCCTGACTGAAAGATTGAGTACGAATTTTCTTTATATTATTTGAAGAACAGACCCTGTAGAAGAAGGTTTAAGTAACCTTTTTATTCGAACTAAAAAAAATTGCACAATTTACTCAGTGCTAACAATTTTCCGCCACTTGTGGCTAAGTAACTCGAACAGAAAATAGAAATGTAAAATCACAATAAAGTAAGATGGTCTAAATGACTAGTTCTTTATTTATATAAACTGTGAAATTAGCTGCACACAGCAAAGCCGAGCTTAGAATATTAATATAATCTGAAGAAGGTGGCTAATACCAACAATTCACGTACAGAGCTACTTCAAACACGCAGTATAAACTCGGAACTAATTTTCCTTACTACTCCTTTTAAAGTCGCTGCTTAAATTCTGAATCCGAACTCACTTCAAATTTTCAAACACGTCGTAAAAATTTACATTCTGACAGGAAACTGAAACCAGAAGAGAAAGGAAATTTTCACAAACTAAAAATAATTAGTTAGAATGAAATAATGCGTTTACAATGTAACTAAAAACCTTGCTGATAAGTTATGCTAAAATACGTAAAAGATATATCATATAAATTATTTATATAAAGTTCTTATAATCAAATAACGGATTGGAATAGTTATAAATTATTTTTCAGACAGCTAAAGAAAATAGTGAAATTGTTATTTACAAAATTGTATACAAGCTCGTACTCCTTGCACAGGAAAAGGCGGAAAATAGGTCTACATCTCCCGTTCTACTGAGCAGATGACGAAATTTAACTTGCATTATACAATACATGTCTCGAAAAGGCGACTTGGGAAATAAATGAGGTTTATATCTAGCATTTTTTCTAACACAGGTATTCTGACACAAAATCGGAATTTTTCTGAAATGAAATAACGATTTTTTTCATATTTAGATTCTACGACTAAAATTATGCTAAACTTCTATATTTTGTGACAATCGCAGGAGCAGTTTTTAAAATATTATCTCAAAATTTTAGCTCCCGATGCTAATTGAATCGGATATATATTTACTAATCTCTCTTTTTTTAATAAATGTACTTGATTCCATCTTTCATAATTCAAAATTTAGGTTCAACCCAAATAAAATTCGCAACTATTTTCTGAATTTTTTTTATTTGTATTTTTTAGTAAATTTCATGATTTTTTTAAAAAAAGAAAAAATGCTCGAATTACAATCTATCAAATTTTTACCATTATCTTAAAGTAGATGTATATCTAAGGCATACCTGTAAAAAAATTGCAAATATTTATTCAAAATTTCGAAAAAGATGCGCGAATTTATAAATTGGCGCGTTTTGAAATTTGGTATATTTATTATAAGCGATAATAACGCCAAATAAGCTTTGCACACTTTGTTAAAATTATTTCAAAGTATGAAAGATGCACCTTTTTTTCCGTTCATGCAGAATGAAAAAAGAAGAGAACAGGTTGCTATAAATTAAGAACTTCGCCAAATAAATTATTCTTGGCGCAAATTGAAAAAGTGCACCAAGATAAACTTTTATATCTCGTAACTTAAGCTCGGTAAGTTTGTAGAGACATTGGGCTAGTTAGAAGTAGGAGAGACGGAAACATGAGCAATGCCCTTGCTGGACCTCTCGAATACGCGTCGAGCGTACAGACCACTACACCACGAAGGCATGCCAAGAAGGCGGGAGAAATACCTTTTATCAGCAAAATTACAACATTTAATATACAACATTTAATATTTTGGTATAATTTCAGTGGTAGGTTAGAAATATAAGAAAATCGGCATGCGCAAAAAGTCCGATTTTGTGTCAAAAGACCTATGTTAGAACAATGCTATATATTATTGTAATATGTATTCTAAGTCGCGCTTTCGAGACATGAAAAACGCAGGTTAAACTTCGGCCCAGTAGAGCGAAAGATATAGAACTGCCCCCCCTCCTTTTATGTGCAAGGTGCATCTATTCCAGAAGTAAAAATAGTTATAATTTTCCTATATTATTTACGATTTGATTTCTAGGGCGACTTCTGATGTTTGAAATGAAATTATAAGTTGTCTTGGATTATCAAAATTGTTTTCACAAAATTTATTATAACTTATTACATATTATTACGTTTAGTTATTATAATTTATTTTAAATTAAAGGAAGTAAAATTATTTTATCTGAGACGAAGGAGAAATGTTAAAAATTATTTTGATGAAATTTCAAAAGTCAGACAAAAATCATAAAATATGTACATGAGTTAAATTTTACAAATAAGTGGTTTAATAATAATGTAGCTTGAAGATTCTTCTCTGTGAAATGAGAAAGAAATTGCCTGGGAAAGCCTCAAGCAATAATAGCATTCGTCATGGATGCTATTATGGAAGCCTCAGACACATTAGCATCCATCATGGATGCTAATGTGCCTGAACATCCATGGATGCACATTAGCATCCATGGATGCATATGGATGCTAGTGTGCGATAAAGCATATTTCAGTTAAAAGTTCCAACCTTTTAGCTTTACGCCCAAGATTAGAATAAGGGAGCAGAAAATTGACCAAACACAGCTAAGTACCTGAAATCATTTTCGTATTCCATAACGACCTCAGTTTTGCATCCCGTTACAGTCAGAAAAACAGACGGATTTCAGAGGAAGCCTTAAAAGCTTCTGATGTAATTTTTTTCTTTTTTCTTTTTAATATTGGCGCTCTTGTTTAACCACTTAGCTATTGTTTCCGAAAGACGACAGTGTGTCTAAGGCAGAGAAAAACAAAGAAATCCTATTGGAATCTGTTCTCGATTTGTTCTCTAATGGCTGACAGATTTTCCTGGTGCACCCTAGCTGTAACGCAAATCCTAGTCAGTTTCACTTATGTAGTTTTCCCGGAAAGCATCCTTTTGTTCTGGAAGAGAGTCTTCTTTACTACTCCTAAGAAAAATATTCTAAAATGATTTACTAGTTTTTATCACCTTTTCGCCTAAATTACTACTTTAGAACTGCTTATTTATTTAATCTTATATGGTACAACACTTAAGTGAATAATGAAATAATACATAATGAAATCTTATATGGTACAACTTACTTGGCTAAAGGTAAGTATAGTTCGACCGTTTCAAACGCAAGCCTGGTTGGCATTCTGCCAAAACACATAGACTCGTCCGGAAAGGGTTGTTATTACTTGCTGCGATGTGAAAGGTCACGCGAAAGTCTTCTCCTCTCCAGAAAGAGATATGCTGGAAGGACAGAAAGTCCCCATCCTTCAACCCTATTTTGAGAATAATTCGGTCCGAATGGCGCATGCGTGTTTGCGCTCATGGTCGCTGATAAGGCGGTCGAACTATACACCTTTTTGTGGACGATTTTCTAAGGAAAACTGCTCTGTTATTACGTTACATACGGGAAAAATAATAAAATCACTATTGCAGCCCTTTCGCCGCAATCTGAATCTGTGTCGAACTACTAGTGTTCTGCGGTCTTATGCCATTAAACATTAGTTTTAGACTTAATTTCCGTTTGCAGTCTATTAGAAAATGCATAAATCACTAATAGCCCTAAGACGCATTTTTACCAGGGAGTATTCTAAAACATTCATTGTCTGCCAGAGAAAGACGATGATTAAGTAAACGAACTCCTACCATCTGCCGAACGGTAAAGTCGCTGGACTCTGGTAGTTCTGTCCGAAAGTCGAAACTCGGCTAACGGGCTACTGTATGAGCGTATTTTTCCCCATGTGGTAACGGGTATACGAATCAGTTTCCCCTAGGAAATACCTCCACGAAGTCAGGCTACAGCAGAAATATTATAAATATAGTGATAAAAGTTATTGAACTAATGTTTTAGTTTACTCTTGTTTATTACATACCGCTGCTCAATCTAAATAGACAGCTTAAAAGGAATTAGACACATGAAAAGAATAGGAATAAATGATGTAATGTTTTGATTTTAATTCGAACAAACAAATAAATGAAGCTTTACCAGAAAACGATGAAAAGCCATTCATCTGACGTGAAAAGTCTCAGATTTAATCTATCACTAACATGCCCATTAGAATGGATGAAATCTGCTGTTTTGAACTTAGTCAGACGGAGTCTGCAAAGTCTTTTTTTCTTCTCTGAGAATACAATTTTTGATATTGCATAATTTTCTTGCTGGTCATATTCTCAACAAGAAAATTCAAGTAATACGAGCTCTGTTTCTAGCTTTTTTTTAAATATCTGTTGGTAAAATAACCCAGAGCCTCTAGATTTCGGCAATAACGGAGATAAGTGGTACCTGATTACCGTAACTGGAGCGGAAAAGAAATGTATTGTGGTAAAGATGATCGGATATAAATCCGTAATGAGACTGTGGCGATGACTGTGGCAAAGACTGTGGCGATGATAAATAATACATTTCGTGGATGATTTATGTAATTATAAATCCTATTAAGCTGGTATCAGAAGTTTATAAGGTACTTTCTCACTCCTTCCACCCTTCCTTCGTGGTGTAAAGGTAACACACTCGGTGCGTATTTCGAGAGAGCCATGTTCGAGATCCGGCGAGAGCAATGCATATGTTTCATGCCTCCTGCTTTAAAATAACCTAATGATTCTACAGTGACGCCCGAACTAAAAGGTCGTGAACAATAATTCGTCGCCACCAGGATTTGGTGATTGGGTCCCCTAATTTCATTTAAAAGGGGAGCCCTTTAAAAGGGAAGTTTTTCCCCTCCTTCCAGTGCAACGGTAGCATACTGAGCGCGTATTCGAAAGATCCAGGTTCAAGTCCCGGCAAGGGCATTGTTGATGTTTCATGTCACCTGTTTCGAAATAACCCAATGACTCTACCCTACAAACGATATAAAATTCGATGCCAAACATGACAGAATTTTTTGCCAGATAGTTCAGAATAATAATGGCAATTTTATTAGGTTACTTTACGTACAGAAGTTCAGTGGATATCCAAGAGTACAATAGTTTCGTTTTATAGCATTGTATGACAGTACCTGACGCTTTTTGAAAGAATTAATGATACCAATCTTTGCCAAGAATAAAAAAAAAAAAATAAAGAGTTCTTTATTTGGCAGATATTTTAAAGAGATTTCATGAAATCAATTTGCAAGTTCAAGGAGCCAATAAAATATTATCATTTACAAAATTATTCTGTGATTATTTACTGATAAATTTGATTTTCTTCATCATAATCTGTTGAACAGAGAATTTCATCAATATCTCGAATTGCCATCTATGAAATATATCTCCAAAGGAGACTGCAGAGATCTCCTTGTTAAATTTAACAAGAAATGAAGAAACCACTTGAAGATATTTTAAAGTTGAAGGTGTATGCCTGGATGAAAATTCTTTCATTGTAAATAATGCTGAGGTTGATATTACTTGCGGAGAAGTATGATTAGAATTCAGATATTGTAGGATTTCCCTTATTTTGCATAAATTTATTTTAAGCTTGATACCTTACCTGAACCTCTTAAATTCCCTCTGTATTTTCTCGCCATGAAATAAATTTAAAGTTAAGTGAAGTGAATATTTAAACAGGTAAATCTCTGAGTTTATTCAGAGCGTGTTTTCGCTAGCCAGCGTACGTTTCGTTCCTATCTCTCTGTTACGTCAATAAGCTTTTTGACCATTTTGGATTATCATCAAGCCTGTTAGGGTTTTGAGAGTCAACCTGTTAGGCGTAAATTAGCATGCTATTCTATTTTAAATTCTACTTTAATTATATTCTACATTTAAGTTTCTCACCGCAAGTTGATGTGTTGTGTAACGCACGAAGATCGTGCCTTTCTGTTAAACTTTGATTTAATAAAGGATTATTTTTCACCCTTCTTCTGTGCTGGTATTTATTCACGTCTGTACGAGAATTCGCCAGGTTCACTGTAGGGTCTAATTAAGTTTATCTGGAATAGCTAGAGACAGATCTTACAATATGATGAAAAAAGTAAATGTAATTTTGATAGCGGTGGATATGAAATCACTGGCTAAGCAAAAAATGCGTGCTTCATATTCAAATATATTGGAAAGTATATTTAATTTATTGATACCTTTCCCGATCTCATATTTTGTAGAGTTAGCCTTTAGTGCTGCTAATAATATTATAACCTAACACAGAAACCTTCAGAATATTTCCGAAAGCGGAGATGTGTAGAAATGTTTCTTATAGATTTTATACTACTGAATCTAAACATGATAATCATTTTTTACTACGTTCTACTGACTGTAACCAAGAAACTAAACTCCCTTAAACGAAGAATCTTGTTTTAAAAATCCATAAAATGTTTTCACATACTATTAATAAACAAAGTGGTAAGGTCCAGTTTTATATGGACATGCTCATAGATTTTGTTCTTTAATACTTCGCGTGACATATTTGTTTCACCAGGCATTGCATTTTCACGAGGAGGCAATTTTCTTTAATAATGTAGTTCTATACTCTTTAATTTAACATTATTGTTCATTCCTGAACAATTTCTTTCGCTTAAATATTTTACGGAGCCTATTTGCAGTGCTTTCAATAACATCTAGATCCTCACAAAAGTTTCACAGAGCACTTATGGAAATGTTTTAACTTGTTTCTCAACTTTTATGTCTTGTGTGTGTTTATAATATAAGGCAGAGAAACAGATGGAATTACATAAAAAAATTAATTGCTTTTAAATTTCTTTTGATGAGTCAACTAAAAGTCTTTCGGATCTGTTTTATAGCAATCAGCTTTGGATCATCATGGTAATAGCATTTTATTTAATAATTATTGAACTCCTTTTTTTCCCTTGATATGAATAATGTATTTGAGATGCATGACATGACTGTAATAATTGGTTTGTAACTGAAGTAGTTATAAAATTTCTTACTTCAAGAAAATAATTCTTCTTAAAGTGCATTTTTTGCATCAAAGTTACAGCGAGAGTCAGAAGGATTTCACTCCAGACTATCCTGTTTCACATACAGTTACAACGCGTTAGAGCATTTTTTATTAACTGAAATAATACGACACATGTTAATAACATTATAAGTTGAATATGTTTTAAATTATAAGTGTTAAACACCTATATCCCAATTAGATTATTAAAAGAAAATTAAGCTGTAAGCGTTACACATTGGATCCAACGGATATGTTACCAATCTGAAGCTGAGAGCTAAATTTAGAGAATGCATTTTAAATTAAAATGAATCTGAAATATATCACTGCCTATAAATTCTGGTGGTCAGATTGAGGGTCACTTAAGTTCAATCGATATGTCATAATGAATCGGGCAGTATAGTACATTTAGGTAATTTTTAGCCCAAAGGACGTTAGCCTAGAAGGGCTATTAATTTCGTTTTGGCATTTTGCGTTGAAAACTTTAAAAATCGGTTTAATTTTCAAGCTGTTGCCACCAAATTTTAGAGCCTTGTATTATATTTAAAGAAATTAATTAATGAAGAATTTGACTACATGTATGTACATTTCTCGCATTGTGATAAAAGGATGGTACCTAAAGCCATCCAATTTTGAATAACGTGCGTTTCCACCCAAATATGGGCATATGAAAGCCCAAATTTGGAATTTGTTTTATTATATATTCAATATTTTGTAAAACTTTAACGAATTTTTTATTAACAATCTCAACGATTAATTTAGAAGTCAAAAGAAAACATAATTTCCTTCAGCCATAAAGGCTGAAGGTAAAAAGGGGGTATATGGCATCTTTGCCTTCAGCCATACTGGCTACCTACGATCCTAATTCCAATCCATCTTCGTCTTACGTCATACAGGCTGAAGACAAAGATGGATTGGAATTAGGATCGTTAACTAGAACATAAGGATTTTTTTAATTTGAAACGCCTCTAGAAAATCTAATTCACCAATAGAATATGTTTTTTGAATAACTTTGGCTGCAAAAAAAATGAAAGTGTGATTTTCGGACCAACAATGATGGGCAACATATGAGTTCTGTGTTTCTTTTTTCTAATATATGCCTCATGTTTCGTAACGGGAAATTTTAAGGTTCTCTTAGTTTGATCAATGTAAAATTAATCACACTGGCAAGGAATCCTGTAAATACCCCAGGAATTCATATCCGGAATGGGGGCCTTGAGTAAACTCAACGATTTCAAAGCGAGCAATGGCAACACTGTACGGGGAAAAATTTTATCTCCAGTGCGCGAGACTGTGTATCGTAAATTGTAAAGATATGCTAATTTTAAAATTATTTTGCGATATTGCTGTTGAACTGAATTTTATAGTTTAAGTGCGAAGAACATGATATTTAATCAATAAAGGTAACTCACGAAACGTTAAAAAAAGTCCCTTTGGGCGTAATGTAAAATCAGCTTTCAGATTTA
>KK112879.1:72143-98449 GCA_000611955.2 Stegodyphus mimosarum
TCCGAAAATCACTCACTCCCTCCGAAGCTAATGCATGTTTAGGTACATTAAGCCAATTCTTCTATATAGTTTTTGTCCACTTCCGGCTTAATTCGCGTGACCATTTCTAATACCTGATCTGCGCTGTTTTAATAGCTATAATCCGGAAACAGTTTTAAATCAAAGCAGATATTTACAAAGAATACTTATGTAACATTTCAGAGAGCATCGATCGTGGAACCTAAAACCATACTTGCGCTTAGGTAGCTATCCCATTTATCAATAAACGATCACGATTATGTATAGATCTTTTTTATCGATTCTTTCGACCTCTGCAGCCTTCTTCGAAAATTTTCCACTTTCCGGGTTCAGATGCAAAGGTGTTAATTGGGTCAACACTTATTTTGTATCTTTGATGTCTTCATCAGACCACCACCTTGACAAGTAGCCTTCATTAATGTCCTGGCTACAAGGCTGCGAGTCCCACAGGAGCCCCCAAATGGAGCAATTATTTTAAGAGTGCGTGCTGTGATAGACGCGGCTTCGAATTTCGTGGGTGTAACCAACTTTGAACTTTAGTTTGAGTCATGACCTTTGAAAGAGAGGACTATAAGATATTAACAAAGCTACAGTATGCTGGGTATCAAGAGGCTTTGCTATGCCAGCTTGCGAAAGCAGAATTTTTTTTTTTTTTTTACTTTAACATTGCCTTATTACATAACGATTCAAAATGAAAACACGAAGTAAATTGATATTTTAAATGTGATAGGTTTACAACGTTGCAATTTAGGAAGGAGTAAAATTCTATTTTCACCTCTGGTATTGCAATATAGCATTTCGTTGCATATTCGTGGCGTCTGTGCATATGAATGTACGTACGTATGTATGTATGTATGTATCTCGCATAACTCCAAAAGGAATAGCTCAGAACTTTGAAATTTTGTATATAGGGCTGCTGTAACGTGTAGATATATTGGTTGCAATCTCCCGCACCAAATGTATATAAATTTATGTATATATATATACACGCTGTTACTTAGCTAAGTGAGCTCAGTTTTTTATTTTTTATGTTGGTATATTGTGCATTTTTTGTCTTAAAAATGATTAAATTATGTTGTTTAAGGTTTTTATGCCTTTAGTAAATCTTCGTGCAAGAATTTTAGAATTGTCAATAATTTAAAAGTTTTTTAAGGGCGGCTAAGCCTAATCATTTTTCTCATGGCGGACATATTTGTTTACATTTGAAACTTAGGAGAATATTGGATTTGTTGCCAATCTAGAAAAACTAAGCTTCGCAACAGCAAAGATAACGCTTTTTTTATTATTGGGAATTAAATCATGCTTAATCCACTCTCGAATTTATTCGAGGAAATAATTGTTTAAGATTTACTTCGTAATTTGTAATATAGATATTTTGAGTTTTAATGTATTTTTGGCTTGTCGCGAAGTGAGAACTGAATTAATTGAATGAAAAATACTGAATCATCTGTCAAAACCTGTTTCTTTTCTTTTCTTTTTTTCGTGTGTTTGTTTATTTAATTTGCTTTATACATCGTTTTAGATCTATTATAGTATTTGAATAGAACAAATGGTCACGATTAGATAATTCTTCAGATGATATACATAATTTTTGTGCATTCTGAGTTACAAAATGAATGAGATGTAACGCTGTTAAATGAACCTAGCGCCAGAGTTTCACTATGGTAAATAAATACACTAAATTTTAAAGAGTGCATTTATTCTATTGTGGTTTATTCGGTATCGACGAAGTAGATTTAATTCAATCCAATAAGTTTAAATGAAATCCAAGAAAAAATGAATATAATTTAATATTCCGTACAAGGAAGTCATGCGGTGTACACATCAGATTTTTTAAAAAACTTCATATGTCATATCAAGATGAAGACATCGGTTAATATTCTATAAATAACTATTCTAATGTCATATTTATAAGTGAGTTTCAATATTATATTTACAAAAAATCACTTGATTTTACTATTGAATTCAAATAAAATGAAGCTTTAAAGACATATGTTTGGAATCACGATATAACCAAATAAGTTTTGGCTGTTCACTGGTTATTTTATTTTATGAATCTTGCCCAATTATTTGTTATGCAACTGGCAATAAACTCAAGTAAGTGAATGTAGCATTTCTTGTCTTGATAAAGTGCTAAACTTGCGGAACTCATCGATCTTTTTTCAAAATTACACGCCCTTTTAGTTGAGGAAAGGGTCTTAGAGGTCAATGCGTGATCTCTGATACCGTCAAGTGATATTTAAGAGGTTCTCAGAGCACTTTTACGAATGAAAAGTGTGAGGAATTTTACAAGAATAAATGTCCAATTATTTTACACGTGTAGGTAAATATTCTAAGTTATATTGTTAACCGCATTCAAGCAATATTTTGAACCTAAATTTGGCACAATTCTTGCCAAAAAAGTAAACATTTTGTTGTGAATTTTAATAATTTTTTATAGAATAAAACGTTTTTCACATTAGGGATCAGATAAAGCATAGTGGCGTTTTCCTTTACTAGACAGTTTCCCTTAGGAAATCCTGCATGGAGGCATCCCTTCCCTTGGGCAGATAGCCCTCGAGGGCTTTGCCGTAATTAAATAAACCATACCAAACCAACCTAAATGCTGAAATGCTACAACGAAGCAACATTTGTCTAAAATACTAAATTACCAGCATTGTGGAAATAAATACAAGTAAGTAAATAATTAAGCAAAAGAACTATTAATATTACTATCACAACAGGGAATTTTAACCCCAAGAAATATCATTGACACATCACTTAATTTTAATTTACAAGTACTAATGGAGGTAATCATTATCGAGGATATATGAAAAATTAAGAATTAGGTAAAATTACTTTTCTGTACAAAGCAAAACTATGTTTAGTATAACATCTAGGATAGGTCACCATTTCTTTTTCTGATTCTACTGCTTCATGCAGTGAGTCATCTATGAAACCACTTCCTTTACTTTTTTTTAAAGCATTTTCACTGAAGATGGATGAAACATCGTGATGAAACAGAGTTTTCGTGATCAGAAATTCGGTTTACGTTTTCCGATCTTTGAAACCCCTTTTTGAATAGGAAATAAAATATGTCTTATTTTTAATAGAAATGATGCATGAAAAAGAGAATAACGGCAGAGCTCTTTTTGAATAAATAAACCAGTTGAGATGTATTACTCCCCTACCCTTTAGAATACTTTTTAAAAGACTATTCTCTGCAATATTCTCTGCTATTCTCTGAAGCAGATTCCTTGAAACAAATCTCTTGTCCTTGATCTTGTCAGTGTATGAGGTATTTCTCCCACCTTATTGACATGCCTTCGTGGTGTAGTGGTCAGCACGCCAGACGCGAATTCGAGAGATCCATGGTTCGAGTCCCGGCGAGGGCATTGCTCATTTTTCATGACTCCTGCTTCCAAATAACCTAACGACTCTACAATTGGCGCCCGAACAAAAAAAAAGGTGGTGGATGATGATTCTTCACCACCGGAATTTGGCGATTGCGGTCCTCTAACCCCCAGTCGCCCTTTAAAAGGGAGAGTATATAAGGTATTTCTACCACCTTCTTAGCATGCCTTCGTGGTGTAGTGGTCAGCACGCTCGACAAGTCTTCGAGAGGTCTGTGGTTCGAGGCCGTGGTCGGCGTTGCTCATTTTTCACATCTCCTGCTTCCAAATAACCTACTGATTCTACTAGTGTTTCTATTAAGAAAAATTTCATTTTGCATGAAATTGTCGGGAATGAAGCAGGATCATTGCAATATATGAATTTAATGTTATTTTATCTTCCTCGTTTCTGAAAATTTCTAGTACGTGTATGTTTTATTTGAATCAAAGTTGATAAATAATTTTACTGGTAGTCATAACAAAGCTAATAAATATTTATCGTTAAAATGCCGAAACTGAAATTTTGTAAGAAAATATTAAAAAATTATTATCACGCCAATAGAGCACTGGCGGCATAAACTCGCCGTAGAATTTGGTATGTTTGATTACGAATAGGATTCTGCTACTATGTGTTTTGTACGCCATTCTTTGTGTTACTTAAATATTATTTTATTAAGTTACAAGTGAGTCAGTTAATTTATTTGAAGCAACCATTTAATGTGCTAGGAAAGTTATTGCGCTTGCAGTAATAAGCGTAAGGATATCTTGGAAATTACAATCCAGCACACCATATTGGAACTGAAATATTAAAATATTACACAGATTTCTGAGCCGGCATTTTAGGGGGGCGGAAAGAAAAGGTCAGCTTCTAGCACTGGTCACAAAAATTAGTGGAGCAGCAGAGTTGTTGTTTGACTGCAGCCGTAGTCAAACATTGCCTGCTAACTGCTGTTTCTTTAAACATTATTTTTACTTCCTTGTACGAAGTATTGTAATCATTAAAAATTCCAGGTACCATATTTCAAAGAAAATACCCATTTTGACCGCTATTGAATGCAATTTAACAATGTTTCTACTTGACCACCTGTGCATAAGGACAGAATACGTTTCGCCAAAACGAATTACAAAACAAATTTAAAGTAGATTCAGAAGATATTTTTTCATGGCGTCTGTACGTACATATGTATGTATGTGCGTACGTATGTATGTACGCATCTCGCATAACTCAAGAACGAGTAGCCTCAGAACGTTGAAATTTTATATATAGGACTGCTATAATATGTAGTTGGACACCTCCCTTTTTGGTTGCAATCGGTCACAAAGTATGTATGTATGTATGTATATATGTATCTATCTGTCTATCTATATACATATATATATATATATACGCGGTTTGATGAGCTCAGCTCTTTTTATTCTTATAAATTGGTAAATGTTTAATTTTTTTCTTTAAAAATGACTGAACTATGTTTTCTTATTTTTCGGTTAAGGTTTTTATGCCTTCAGTTAACCTGCATGCAATATCTTTAGATTTATAACCAATTTAAAAGTTGTTTAGGTGCGGCTAAGCCTAATTTTTGTTTACCATAACAACCATATTTCTTTACATTTGAAACTTAGCAGAATAAGAGATTTATCGCCAATCTAGAGAAACTAAGCTTCCCAACAACAAAGATAACGTCTTCTTTTATTATTGCGAATTAAATCATGCTTAATCTATTGTGGAATTATCATCATTAAGTTATTAAATTATCCCATATATTAACTCAGCATAGTGTCCACAACAAATTTAGTCAGTTTCTGCGCCTTCAGTACCATTTTCCTGAGTGAGACCAAAAGCAAGCTTTCAGTTTTGTGCACCGAAAAATTTGCCTTCTTGCCCGCTGGATTAATTGCTTGTTTTTGCCTAGAAATTTTAGTTTTAATTGTAAAACTTGTTCTTTAAATTGTTTTAACTGAATTTATATTTTATATTTTTTTATATTTTTCATTTTTAATAAAAATATTTTGAGGTTTTTGAATTTTTGCCTTGCCGCGAATTGAGAACTGAATTAATTGAATGAGAAAAACATCTCTAATGAAATTCAAGGTAATAAATTTAAATGAAATGCAGAAAACATGCGTATAATTTAGTATTCCGTACAAGGAAGTTATGTGGTGTATACATCAGATATTTTATGGAGAACAAGGAATTAAAAACTATTTGTTCCTTTATGATGATTTACTAACAAACTGTCGAAGCTACCGCACCCCATGTATTTAATTAAGAGAGAAATTATATTTAGGTATTACGTGTCATTTTTCTCAACAGTATTTTGCAGCTTTTTAAGAAATCATCGCCCTATTTGTCCAGTGTAATCCGATGTAAGTGGTTAGACATCAAACCAGCAAGTTCGAATTCTGCCGAAACCATACTTAATTTTTCGTATTTCCTGCTTGGAAACATATTAATGATTTTGGGTAACTTACTATTAGAACAACTTCATTTATACAATTTTTTAATTAATTCCGGATTTTAATTGAAGAAAAGTACAAAACAAAATTTTACTAATTATACACAAATATCAAAACAGTATTTAAATTCTTTTATTGTAATTCATTCTTTTGTCCATACTTTACAATACGCGTCATTCACAGATATAGAGTGACATATAACCGTCATTTCGTTTCCATTCATTACATTGCGAATACATTCTACAACACGCATAATACTAATAAAGCATACTTGTAAAACGTACTAAAGCGAGGTGTATTGGTACACTTGATCATTGTGCATCATTGCAGCGGACAAATGATGATAATACAGACATAGCATTATTTACAGATTGTGCGATATAACGCTTTAAAAAAGAGGTATAATGAAGAAATGGTGAAGTTAGTTATGTCATGAAAGTATTTTACACAGTATAATTCAGAAAGTACTTTTAGCACATATGCCAACATATATTAAACAATTTATTGCTGAAGCTAATACTTTAAGTTTCATTTAATGTAACAAGTGACACTAAACTGAAGACCAATGTATAAATTTATAAAGTATTTCTCCCACCTTCTTTGCTTGCTTCGTGGTGTAGTGGTCAGCACGCTCGACGCGTATTCAAGAGATCCGCGGTTCGAATCCCGGCGAAGGTGTTGCTCATTTTTCATTACTCCTGCTTCAAAATAAGCTAATGTCTCTACACTGGCGCCCGAATTAAAAAGGTGGTGGCTGATGATTCTCCCCCACCGGGGTTTGGTGACTCGGTCCGCTAATCTCCAGTCGTCCTTTAAGAGGGGGAGTATAGAGTAGCGACATTAGGTTATTTCGAAGCAAGAGTAATGAAAAATAAGCAACGCCTTCGCCGGGATTCGAATCACGGACCTCTGGAATACGCGCCCAGGCTGCTGACCACTACACCACGAATACGAAGAAGGTGGGAGGAATACTTTATATACTCCTCCTTTTAAAGGCGATTGGAGTTCAGGGGACCCAATCACCAAATCCCGGTGGTGGAGAATCATAGTCCACCTTTTTAGTTCGGGCGCCAGTGTAGAGACACTAGATATTTTTTGAAAGCAAGAGAGATGAAAAATTAACAGCTCCTTCGCCGGGAATCTCGGTTACGCATCGAGTGTGTCGACCACTACACTACGAAGGCATACGAAGAAGGTGGGGGTAATACCTTATAAAGTAATAATGAATCAGTTTTGATTTTACAAATGATTTCAATCCAATTTTTCGATTTCTGTCTCTGTCTTTATTCTTTCGTTGCATTTCGTTATGTTACATTAACATCAATCATCTGCATGACCTGACATGCTCCAGATCTTTACCGCTGTTGCTGGTTTTATGAAATTTATTTTTCATACGAGAAATGTTGTTTGACAGTTCTATGATTCTTGAAAATTTCGGAGCAAAATATTATGTATTTATCTTTATTGCAAAAGTCTATTACATACAGTATTGAAAAACTGGGTACTGTTCTGTTATCTGGACCGGGTACAGACACATCTATGTATGCATGCATGTATGGATAGATGAAAGTATTCATGCATTCATGTATATATGTACATCTGTGTGTGTAGACACATATATACGCACATACATAAATTTCTGAATCCGGTCGTGATAACAAAAGAGTACTAAAAACGGAACGATGTAAAAGCAATCGCGGTAATTTTTAATATTTGTTAAAACGCTTTTAGTGATATATTTGCTTGATGTAAACTGCAGTGCAGCTAATAATTTTTATAAGCAATTATACCATTAGTGTAATTATAAAGAATTTTGTATTACGTATCGACATTTTTAGTTCAAAGGGACTTTGCTTCTGAAGAACTTTTGTTTTCGTTTTGGCATTTTGCTTTAATTCCCTATAAATGCCCGATTTACTTTTCAAATTGGTGCCACCAAATATTATTACCCTGTATTATATTTAAATAAATTGAATAATGAAGAATTTGCATAAACATATATATGTTTCTCGCATTGTCATAAAACAACTCTACCTAGAGCCATCCAATTTTGCAAAATGTACGTTTCCATCCGAATATGGGCATCTGAAAACCCAAATTTGTAATTTGTAATTTGTTTTATTATCGATTTCATATTTTATAAGCCCCAAACGAATTTTTGATGAACAAACTCAACAATTTAAAATCGAGCAATGGCAACACTCTAGGGAAAAGAAAAACCTTTTTTATCTAAAGCGCGCGGAACCGTGTATCATAAGTTCTAAAGATATGCTCATTTTAAAATAATTTTGCGATATTGTTGGTGAATTGAATTTTATGGTTTAATTTCGAATAACGTGAAATTTAATAAATAAAGGTAACACATAAAACGTCAAAAAACGCCCCTTTGGACGTAATTTAAAATCTAAGACCTTTCAATTTATTTTATTTTATTTTTATTTCAGTTTTTGAATTACTCTCTTCTTTCCTACTTATGTGGCTTAGATCCAAAACATGCAGATGCAGTAATAAGATATAACTTTCTATCCTGCATTAAATAGGAGCATCCATTGTTATTAAATTTATGACTGTTTATTAAGCCTCTTTCTTTCAATGCAGTAATAATTTTATTTTTTAATTTTACAAATCAATTTTACTGTGACTTACTCGGGTATGGGTGTAATATGGAAACAGAACTTTACGCGATGATACACGAAGACAGCTACTGAATATTATGAATAAAATTAATCAATAG
Organism: Stegodyphus mimosarum; assembly: GCA_000611955.2. Taxonomy (NCBI): domain Eukaryota; kingdom Metazoa; phylum Arthropoda; class Arachnida; order Araneae; family Eresidae; genus Stegodyphus; species Stegodyphus mimosarum. The sequence goes on from KK112879.1 coordinate 80,721, forward strand.
ACTAATAACTTTAAGACCTGAGGTTCTCATTTTAAAATTATTACCATACTTTTAGAATTAAAAATCTTTATTATTTCAAGCTAATGTTGCTGTCAAGTTTACTGAAATCTTTAACGGATTTTGCAAAACCTTATCTATTTCAAGAAAGAAAAATTTTCTTATGCCATAAAATATTTTTGTTCCTCATTGAAGAGAGATCTGAGTCGGATTATTCCAAGATGTATAAAGTGTTCCAATAAATTTAACGCCAAGGTTTTATTTCTATACTTTTAAAACCAACAATTTTCTTGTATATCTGCAATTTTCATCTATTTATATCTAGATAAGCATGTTAATTTTCTTTTTACAAAATGGTAGTTTATGTGTAGTCCCCATTTTTATCTAATAAATACAAAAAAGAGTTTTATCTTTGCTTTTGCAAAGTTTAATGTAGTTATAAGGTATTTTCTCCCTCGTTTCCACATGCTTTCGTGGTGTAATTGGAAGCATACACGACAGGGCCAGAGTTCGAATCCTAGCGAGAGCATTGCACCTTTTAACGTCAGCTGCTTCAAAAAAAATCTCTAATGACTTTACAAAAGATACCCGAAACAAAAGGTGGTGGAAGATAATTCGCCACGAACAGGATTTTGTGATTGGGCTACCCCAATCTCCAGTCACCCTTCAAAAGTATTTTCTCCCTCCTACCAGCGTGCCTTCTTGGTGTAACGGTTAGCACACTCGGCGCGTTTTCTTGAAGTCTAGGGTTCGAGTCCGGAGAGGTCCTTGCTCATTTTTCATGTCTTTTGCTTCAAAAATACCTAATGACTCTACAGTGGACTAAAAGGTGGTGGATGGTGATTCTTCACCACCAGGATTTAGCGATTGGGTTACCCTAATGGCCCTTTAAAAGGAGGAGTATGTAGGGCATTTTCTCCCTCTTTTCCACATGCCTTCGTAGTGTGACTGGAAATATACACCACACGCATTCGAGAGGTCCAGGGTTCGAGTCCCAACGAGGGCACTGCGAATTCTTCAAGCCTCCTGTTCCAAAAAAACCCTAATGTCTCTACAAAGTTATTAAAAATACTGTAAGGTTTTTCTCCCGCCTTCTACGAATGCCTTTGTGGTGTAGTGATCAGCACGCTCGACGCGTAACCTAGAGGTACGTGGTTCGATTCCCGGCGAAGGCGTTGCTCATTTTTCCTAACACCTGCTTCCAAATACCTAATGACTCTACAGTGGCGCCCGAACTAAAAAAGGTGGTGGATAATGGTTCTCCACCACCGGGATTTGGCGATTGGGTCCCCTAACCCCAGTCGCCCTTTAAAAGGGGGAGTATCTAAGGTAATTATCCCGCCTCCTTCGCATGCCCTTGTGGTGTAGTGGTCAGTACGCTCGACGCGTAACCGAGAGGTCCGTGATTCGATTCCCGGTGAAGGGGTTGCTCATTTTTAAAAAAATCTCTTTCTTCCAAAAAATCCTAATAACTCTACAATACTTTATGGGCAATAAGAGAATAGGAAACTAAATTCAATAGGAGCAGCTGATTCTTCATGTGCACTGAGTATTAATACGCATCATAATTACATGACATAACTAATAACTTCACCATATATTAACACTTTGCCAGTACAGGTAGTTAATATTTACTACAGATCTACTACTTCAAAATCAACAGATTTGTACCAAATGTAAGTTATAAATTAAACTAAAGATATTTGCAGGCAGATATTTAAATGATATAACAAAACAATGCAACAATCTGTCAAAACATTAAAAGAAAATCTGACATATTTGATCAAGTACTAGAACAGGCCTCTTTATTTATTAAAAACACGCATTTTCATAAGCATCTATCTCTACATGTCACTAGACTAGATGTTGTCATATATTTCGAAATTTCATCACAATCGAACAACGCTGAAAGCTACTACGAATAGAAATTTCTTTTCTTTCCACTAAAGTATCATGGGATACAGTTTGTCTTGTAATTCTTAACAGATCAATGTTCCAAAATTAATTGCTTTCATTGTCGAAGTTCGAAGTTACATTTTTATAACTTTTCATACATCTTCACCATCAGACGTAAATTTTTATTAATAAAAATTTCAAAACAGATTTGTAATCGCAGCATAAAATGAAGAACAGTTTTGTCAAACGGTTTCCTCTTTTAAAAGAACATCTTGGAACTTCGCCATTTTGCTTCAATGATGCTTCTTTCGCACAATGATGTTGTTTTCAAATGACTGAAAAGCCTCATTTGAAATTAATTATTGGAGGAAAGGGGATACAGTCTAATGCCGCTTGATTAAGTCACAGAAAATCTGTAAGTCTATTTAAATATTCGTTACAGATGCAGGCCAATAAGACACTCAGTGCTTTTGTGAAATCTACATGTTGTGCTAATCGAAAAATAGACAATATTACATAAACTGCAAATTAAGCTGAAACCTGGAAGAACTGCGAGATAACAAATTATCGAAAACCAGGAACTGAAAGTTTCCTCTACGTTATTTCATTTATATTACAGTTTTTAAGAATATTTGAGAAATATGTAAAGGCAACACGTGCTTCAAAGAGAACAGCTTAATCTACCACTCCCCTCCTGAATTTTGAATCTGGAAGTATGAATTTTTTTCCTCGCTACCTTCCTATATTATACGTATTTACATTAATGAACATAGAAGGCCAGAAAAATTAAAAGTTGCTATAAAAAAGGGGGCAAAATGTATTTCTAAATTTATAACTGCAAACTATATTAAAAAAAGGATAACTTTCAATATATACTTCATCATTTCTGAACAATTATCGTATCGTATTTCTTATGCGTTCATTACATTTATTGTTATTTAAATGTATATAATAAAGCTTATTAACGGTATTATTACATTTGACCAGCAAATTTCAACAAGTGTCACAGCAGTTTCTGTTAACCCGTTATTAAAAGACAGCTTAAACTAATGCATTTAGTAACAAATGCTTTTCAATTCACATGTAATTCTTCACTTGAAGAATAATATCAGTTCTCCTTACATGTTACAAGCAGAAGATTAACTTTCTAAAGTTGCAAAATTTAGTTTAATGGTTTCTTCTGCTGAAATTGCAACCAGAATGTTCCGTATCACTTGGAATGTTACAATAATGATAAAGCATACATTTCGTAATACATTAGAACTAGCCAGAATGGCAACACAGCTTGCTTTGTTGAGGAGAGTTATCTGAAGAAAAGGTGAAAAATTAACTTTGCATTGCATCTGTAAAATCATCATAAAATGAGAGGCAACTGTTCTGGTTTTCTTCGTCCCAGGCCTGAAAGAAAAAAAAATATTATGAAATATATTTTGATATAAAGGATAAGAAATATTAGATAATCTGCGCAATTAAAGAATTAAGTATAATTTTATTGATTAGTTCAAATACAAAAGAAGTTCAATTATTTTGTCCATGGAAAATGAGAGAAAAAAGTACCCGTACCTCTCAAAAAAGGAGCTACGAAATTCATCACATATAAATTAAATTTTATTTATTAACCCAAAGGGGCAATTTTCCCAGAGGGGGTATTAATTTCGTTTTGGAATTTTGCGTTGGCTCACTATAAACGACGTTTCACCTTTAAAAATGTTGCCACTAAATATTAGAGATCTTCATTATATTTAAAAAAATTAAATAATAAACAATCTGCATGAATGTTTGTGTGTTTTTCGCACCGTGAAAAAATAACGGTACCTAGAGATATCAAATTTTGAATAACGTAGTCATCCACTCGAATATGGGCACCTGGAAGCACAAATTGGGAATTTATTTTATTATCTAGTTCATATTTTGTAACACTTTAACGAATTTTTCATTAACAAACTCAACGATTTCAAAGAGAGCAATGGCAACACTGTACGGAAAAAAAATATCACTAACGTTCGAGACTATCTACCGGAAATTCTAAAGTTAAGCTCTTTTAAAATTATTTTGCGATATTGCTATTGAATTGAATTTTAGGGTTTAAGTGCGAAGAACATGACATTTAATAAATAAAGGTAACACAGAAAACGTTAAAAAAGCCCCTTCGGGTGTAATATAAAATCTGAAAGCTTTCAGATTTTTTTTGAGTTAATTTTTATTTTTTATTTATTTCATTTTTATTTAAAATGAGTTATATACGCAATTGTCGACGCATTCTGCTTTACAGTTCCATCTTGATTTTTGTAGTATGCCTAAAAGGTTACTTTAAAAGCAGTTATCATATCATTATTAAATTGGATATGCGCATTCTATATAAAGTGGATGGAAATCAAAGTAATGAAAGATATTTTAAATTTAATAAATCAATAATAGTTATTAAAAATACTTCAGGACTATGCAGAAAATGTGTGTTTTAATTTCTAGTTCATTTTATGAATCACAGAATGCTGGTAATTATCATGTAAACATGTATTTTGTACATCAGCTTTCTAATTTTATAATCTCTTAACTGAATGCATATATTACGCTAATAGCCACATAAAATTAATACAGCTTTCTATTCTCTTTGTAACGAAATATTCTGACGAAGTTTCGCATAAATCTTCTGACGGAGCGAATTGCTAAGTTATTTCTCTGAAGCATTATATTCCCACCTAATTAGCTAATAAATTTTAAGAACGAACCTCTTTTTCTCTTTGGGTGTGCAATATAAATATATAATCAGATTAATACTGTCACAGACTATATAATTTACATGCTCATATTAAAAATTCAACTATTAAGGGATTTGTAATAGCCTTTAAAACGATATCCTCAGAAAAAGAAAAATGGTAGGAAGGAGGAATGTACTAATCTAATGACTTCAGATTGCAGTTTAAAGCTGCAAATCTGCGAAAGAAGAATTTATCCTTAAAATTAAAAAAATAAATAAATAAAAGAAATCTGAAATGTTTCAGATTTTAAATTACGTGCAAAGGGGCGTTTTTTTAACATTTTGTGTGTTACCTTTATTTATTAAATATCATGTTCTTCGCACTTAAACTATAAAATTCAGTTAAAGAACAGTATAGTAAATAATTTTAAACTGAGCATATCTTTAGTATTTCCTATACATTCTTCATTATTTCATTTCTTTAAATATGATACAGGGCTGCAATGTTTGGTGGCAACAGTCTGAAAAGTGAACCTACATTTAATGTATGAATAGTCTTTCAGGGACAAAGCCCCTTTGGACTAAAAAAATGTAAAAAATTAGAAAATTTGTCTATTTGTTTTTTGTATTAAGATTCCATTTAATAACAAACACTTTAAATTAAGCAGGTACTAACTAACTACATTTATACCACCGTCCGTTCAATTAAGAACACTCGGGATAAACGTCACCCGTCTAGCGATGACATTGTACACCTGCTGGGCCCGAGGTCCCACATCCTCGAGACACCAACAATTTTATCAGGCTCCCTCTGCTAAACGCTCAACGTTTAGCCGACCCACCGCTAAACACGGACCAGTCAAGACCACCGCCTCGGCCGGACCGAGACCACGGTGGGGTGGGCGATGACAACTTGGAGCGATAACTGGCCGTTGATTGAGGCTACCTGCCAGCACTACACGGGATGCCCCTCTCCTTAGGCTTTACATGGAATGCCAAGGACAGCAGTGACCAGATTCTCAATGGTCCAGTTTGCTATTTGGCTACCAATACCCTGGTGGAGGGGACTAACACCACCCGGCCCATGAAGAGCAAGTATGGGCTTACCCCATGGACCATCGGGAACTGCCAAGTTCATAAATTTTATACCCCCGTGGCCGAGACAGCCTAGGTACAGATCCTAGCCAGTAGGTTTGCATAGTACTCTGCGTCGACCCGCGGGGGGCGTATTAAGATTCCATTTAATAACAAACACTTTAAACTAAGCAGGTACGATAGACCTATTAACGTAAATATGAATTCTAGATCCAGAACAGGAAATCATTTTTTAAGACAAGTTGTACAAAACAGCAGTGGCGAACTATAAAGTAAAAAAAAAGTTTTACTTTGACAGCATTGCATCGTAATCTAAAGCCAGTGGGGACTTTGAACTAACTTTATTTTGTAAAGAAAAGGCTCAACTATTCAAGAGAATGAACGTTTTTAGTCCAAAGGCGCAATTTGCCCAGAAGGACTATTGCTTTCGTTTTGGCATTTTGCGCCAATTCACGATAAACGTTGTTTTACTTTTCAAATTGTTGCCACCAAATATTATTGCCCTGAACGATATTTAAAGAAATTAAATAAGGAACAATCTGCATACATATAAGTATGTTTCTCGCATTGTGATAAAATAACAGTACCTAGAGCCATCCAAAATCTGAATAACGTAACCTTCCATAGAACATGGGCCTGTGGAAGCCTTAACTTGAATTTCAAATTTATTTTATTCTCGATTTCATATTTTGTAAGACTTCAAAGAATTATTGATTCACAAACTGAACAAAAAAAATTATCTCCAGCGTGTGAGACTCGGAAATTCTAAAGAATGCTCATTTTAAAATTATTTTACGATATTGCTGTTGAACTGAATTTTATGGTTTAAGTGCGAAGAACATGATATTTAATAAATAAAGGTAACGCACAAAATTAAAAAAAACTTCCCTTTGGAAATAATTTAAAATCTGAAACCTTCAGATTTTTATTTTTAATTTTAAATTTTTTATTTATTTATTTATTTTTACTTCATTGGGATGAAGTATGTATATCGCAAGTGAATGTTTTCAGATTTGAAATATATCTAGAGAAAACAGACCTCATCTAGTAAAAACAGATCTGTTTCACACAGTCTGTTAAAACAGAAGTTTCCTTGCAGATTCCAAAATCTACTTCGAAGTGCAAATAAGTTATATTTTCTATAATTCCTAATACTATCAAGTAAAGCAAGTGGTTCTATCAACATCACTTAGTTTTGGACAGTAACTGCATTTTGATATGGCGTGTACACGAGCCAGTTTCCCTTGGAAAGTCCCATACGAAAGTATCTCTCCCTTTAAGCAGATAACCCTCGTGTATTACCTTGTTTGCCGTACTCATATAAAACCCAAACCAAAATAATTTGATATGGTTCAGTTCTGTGTAATTTTTTCAACAATTTCCATTAATACTGAAATTGCTTTATTTGTTTCAGTTTTTCTTAGTTCTCCACTCTTACGTTTTCATAGCTCCATATAAATAGACGTGCTATAACTTACAAAAATTTAATATTGTGTACTTATCTCAAATTAGAATGCTATGGAATAAAATGGCAATAAAGGTTTTAGTAAAAAAATTATGTTTCAGATAAAATATTATACATAATTTATCAATTTCTTAACAAAAATATATTCGCATAGGAATACACGTGTTTGTTCTTCAGCATGCTGTATAGAAAGATATTCATAATATGCAGCAATGTAAGGAAGTGTCCCTATTATTTACTAAACACAAGATATGTTTCTTTCATTTCTACATACATACAGGTTTTGAGAGCATTGAGCTTTGGGCTAAAAATATTTAAAAACAACACATCTTTAGAATATCCGACAGAGAGCGTAGCGCGCTGGAGATAAGAATATTTCATTCAGTACAATGTGTTGCCACTATTCGCTTTGAAATCGTTGAGTTTCTTAAACGAAAATTCGTAAAAGTTTAAAATATATGAAAAAGGTAATAAAAAAAAAAGAATTCAAAATTCAAAATTCGCCATTCCAGGTGCCCACGTTTGCTTGGAGGACTATTTAATTCAAAATTTTATGGTTTAGGTATCATTGCTTTTACAATGCAAAAAAAACATACATACATTCATGCAGATTCTTCATTATTTAATTTCTTTAAATATAATGCAGGGAAATAATATTTGGTGGCAACAATCTGAAAAGTGATGTCAGCCGTTTATAGTGATTCCATGCAAAACGCCGTTTCGAGGCTAATAACCCTTCTGGGCTAACGCCTCTTTATGCTAGACAGAATAGGTATATGTTTTGATTTTGAATTGGTTTGTTTGATTATGGTAAAGCAAAGTACGGGTATCTTCCTAATATATATGTGGCTATATACAGATATTTACGTACAATTGGCTCATTTAGAAGATATGTATATATTATATATATGAAAACGTAGCTTGGATTTCTTACAGATTTAGAGAAACAAAAATTAATTTTGTTTAGAATAGAGAAGATGGTTTTCGAGATGATTTCAAAAACACGAATTTTAATGATACTCCGCTTTTAACACTTGAACAAAATTAGACCAGGTAACAAGAAATTTTTGAAAGCATTATTAGCGTGAGACATTTACTATCCAAAATTCTCCCTTAATGTTCCCCCTTTTTCCCATAACCGTTATGCCCTTAACGGGGGAAAAATAAAAAGGAAAAGGTTAATGTATTTAAACCAAAATTCCCCTAGGCCATTTAAGAATGATATTCGTTAATCAACTGGGAACTTAATCCCCTCCTTCCCAACAGATCGCTGAATTCTAAAGACAGAGAACTAAGATAACTCAAAGGAGTTTGAAGAAGTTTGAAAGCTTCTCGTAAAACCGCAAACAATGGGGGGAAAAAAGAGAGAGAGAGAATTTTCCCTTCGGTCCCGACCCGTTGCAATAAACTCACGAATACACGATACATACATTAAAAGGGCCCTCAAGTTTGAAGCAACATCATCGCTGAAATCATGACAGCAATCACCTGGTGCACGATGCACGCGACTCCTCACGTGACGTCACGCCGAATACCTCCTGCACGAGACCCCCCTCCAAAAAAACAGAAAAAAAAAGAAGAGGGGAAAGCTACTACAGGTAATGAAAATAAAGGAGTTGATTGGGAGGTTATGCACTCTGACCCGGGACCGTCCTATCATCATCAACAGGGTTAGGATATTTCACACGTTTTTTTTTCGTATTATTTTGCTCTCGATGGTCTGCAACAAAATTTACTCACGAATTAATGAGCTTCAGTTTTAGAAAGGTCACTGAGGTCATGTGAGAACTTGCAATTTTTTTTTAACTCAGAATGAAGTTCTTATTGTCTTTTGTGACTCCAGGCAAATTTTTAATTTTCCCTTTTTGCTATAAAATTTGGAAATTTGTTAAGCATTTATGAAATAGTTATTTTATAATTTTATTAACAATTTCCTTGTTTGCTATGCTGTAACTAGACATTTACCTTTTATTATGTTGCGATGGCTATTATTGATCGTATCAAGGTCAGATCACTTCATCCAGGTCAAAGCAATCAAGTCTCATGGTAGACGGAAAATCATCAAGAGTTTGCTAATGGCACAGAATAGCTCAGTTGGTAAAAGACTTGCTTATACAGAATAGTCTGTGTCTAACTTAGGCATACGTGTCTGCAAAATTAAGGAGCAGGTAATTATTATGACAAATACAGGTTTGTAGAGGAAATTGTTCGTGTTGACCAAGTGCATCGTGGCTCAGTGGATAAGACATAGTATTCGGGTACCACAGGTCCTGCGTTCGAATCCTGTCAAAGACAACTTGCTTAAGAATTAGATTTTGTTTAAGTTTCCTTCCTGTTAAACTGTTTTCTTTATATACCATATATTGGAGATTTTTCTCAATTTTGTAGAACGTGCCGAATCTAGAATGTTCCAGCTTGTTCATTCGGTGTATATATAAGTTGTTACTCATTCCTTTCTAAAAGTAAAGTCTTGAATTCAGACTTATACTTGCTTCTTCATTTGCATGATCACTTCCTCTACGTGACAATATACTTAAATGATTTAAACTTTAATACGGTGAAAAATTTTACGTACCTGGTATTATCGGTCTTAAGGAAAGAAAAGTGAAATTATTCCTTTTGAGATATCTTTTCAGCATATCATCAATTACTCATAAAAATAGATAATTTCATTTTAATAAACTATGCTTAGTACTTTTACCCCCAAAATTAATGAAATACTTTCAATATTTCACAGAAAATACTCTTAAAGTGCAAAGATGTATATAAAATGTCTTATGTAAACAGGTGTATTTCCCAGTAAAACACGCTTCTCGTGTGCCGGGCTCATACCAAATTAACTGAAAGTAAGCAACATTGGCAATATCCTAAAATTTCACAAAAATGATATAACAGCGTTTGAAATTTTTGCTTTCTTGCAGTTATAAGATAAAAATGTTTAGCGAAAGTTGCGTTCTAATTTACATGAAAAGCATTATTAAAGCTAAAGTATTATTATTCTGTGTCAAAAGTATACGATCCTTGCATAAAGTAAGAACAACAGAAACAATAATCCAATAGAAAGAATAATAACAGTAGAAAGAATAATCCAATTTACAATTATCAATCTTCTTGTCTTGATATAATCGGATATCTCCAACGGCGTTAAGGCATATAAAAACATTCAAAGCCTGTTATGTCAAGCATGCTTACATCTGTGCAAATAAAGCATTAGATGAAGTAAAGTACGACTTACTAATGACATTTAGGAAGCAATTCAACATAAGACACGGCACAGAAATAATTAAACTCGCATGGGAACAACCGAATTCATCAATGTAAATGCTTGCTAGCATTAGTGCTGGCCAGAAAGTGTCAAAGAATAAGAACCATTCAGAATCCATGCACTCATAAACAACTATTCTTAAACTCTATCAATCCAAATGTACCGAAATGCCTGTAGCACTCAAAGTACAGTAAATCTTTCATTGCTTATTCTACTCGAAGTAATTCCAAGCTCTAAAATCTCCGGATTGCTGTTATTTCACACAGAAAAATGTCAGTTTCCAATGATAGGAGATTTGAATCCTCGACTCCTCTGAATCTTTTATCTTTTATAGGTTATTCGAATCATAAGCTAGAAAACGTTAATCATTAAAATTCAAAAGTCTGGAACATTGACTTTCAGAAGTGCTTATTTAAAAACAGGAAAAAAGAGAAAAAAATCTGAAAGCTTTCAGATTTTACATTATGCTAAAAGAGACCTTTTTTTAACGCAATGTGTGCTACCTTTCTTTATTAAATATCATGTTTTTATCATTTAAACCACAAAATTCAATTCAATAGCAATATCGCAAAATAATTTTAAAATGAGCATATCTTTAGAATTTCCGATACACAGCCTGGCTCGTTGACGATAAAAATGTTTTTTTTTCTTACAACGTTGCCATTACTCGCTTTGAAATCGTTGAGTTTGTTAATCAAGAATTCTCACTAAAGTATTATTCTGTGTCAAAAGTATATGATCCTTGCATAAATTAAGAACAACAGAAACAATTATCCAATAGAAAGAATAATAACAGTAGAAAGCATAATCCAATTTACTATTATCAAAAGTATGAAAAGTATGAAATCGATAATAAAACAAATTCTAAATTCCAAACAGGGGTTCCAGGTGTCCATATTCGGTGGAAGATTACGTTATTCAAAATTTGACGGCTCTAGGTACCGTTGTTTTATCAGAGTGCGAGAAACATACATACATTTATGCAGATTCTTCATTATTTAATTACTTTAAGTATAACATAGAGCGATAATATTTGGTGGCAATAATATGAAAAGTGATACTCCGTTTATAGTGATTCAACGCAAAATGCCGAAACGAAATTCATAGCCCTTCTGGGCTAAGGCCTTTGGGCTAAAAAAAAGAAAGAAACACAATTGCAATTTAAATGCATATTCCTCTGGCGGCCTTATGTTCCATATTCTTAAATTTCTAGGTAGAATTTAAGATAGCATGCTAAATACGTATCTACCTCAACTTTTGATATATGTCTCTTTACATGTGCTTTGATTTAAAAAGATTTTCTGGAAAAATGCAAAAATTTCGATTTGATACTCAGCTATTCTTTTCGAATTAGCCTTAGAAAATTAACTTTCGTATTCTGAAGTTTACATATGTGCTTAACTTACTAAGCTTCATTTGTAACTCTTAAATATTGATACACTTTAAAAAAACTGAATTCTTAAATTCGTTTTTCATTTAATTCAGAATTTAAACTTTTAAGTTTTTCCCATCTGAGTGTTTTTATAAAAAGGTTTCGAGAGATTTGATATTTATGTAGAATCTCGAATTCCAGGAAATTTAGCGTATGTCCTGCCAGTACCTTTTTTTTGGGGGGGGGGGCAGGAGGTTAAGTATCAATTTTATTCGAACCGTATTTATAGATTATCAGTTCTAAGAACCTTCCAATTTTCTAGCTACTAGCTTTGACAGTATGCTTTGAAAAACGTTTTGGTAATTAGAAAACAGGGGGAATACGAGAAATCATATGGAATCTGGTTATGTCCTCAGGACGTTAATTTATCAGCCAGAGGATAGGACATAGCCTTAAATACGTTTAGCTTTGAGTCTTCTGTCTTAAAGTACCTATTTTTGGACAATTTCGTGTGCTATTACAGACATTCCTCAGGTAAATAATACCCTTGACTACTGCTTGACACAAAACCGCAAAAAAAGTGGTAGAAAATTAATCTGCGTCTTTTACCTTGGACATAGTATTTTATTAGCTTACCAGTTTCTTAACATGCTAGCTTTCCGCTTACAGTTCGCTAACAATCTTTAATGTCCACCAAACCACAAACTTGCGGTTTTGCTATTAAGTCGCTGCTACCCGTATGGTGTTTAGTCTGCTGGGAATATGTTATATCGCTTGATAGTCATATGAGGGAAAAACAAAGTCGTATTTTTGGACAGGCACGTACCAGTAAAACTTGAAGCGTGGCTTTAGATTTCCTTGATTAGCTGGCACGCGGCGGCCGTGCGACACAGGACAGGTGAGGAGAGCTTGAACTGGTTTGCTTCAGTTAACATTCCTGCATGGATAGGTAGATATCTGTCAAAAAAACTACCCTCCAGTTTGTCTGCTTGCTCATTCAAGACGCAGCTCTGGCCTTTTTATTTGGCTGAGGAAAAGGGGGGACAGTTAAAGAGTTTATGATCCGGCTTGGACCATCTGTCTGTAATTCCGTCCACTTTCCAAGAACCTGTTAATAATGTTTGCGCAAGATTCCGTTCAAGCAAGACTCCGTTCAATTAAAATGTCCCATAATTCTTCTTGTCAGATAAAGACGTATCATTTAAAAAAAAATAATAATTTAGAAACTTCAGGAAATTTTACATGGAGTGCAAAAGTGGAAGGTTAGCCACAAAAATACCTGAATTAACAAATCAAAATTTAAAATATTCTTTTTTTTTCCACATTTTCACTAGTTAAATTTCTAAATCATTCATGCATTTTCCAAGTGATGTTTAAAAATTTCGATTTTGTTTTAGCTTGCTATTGGTTTAGTAGAAGAATTATTTCACAGTTTTTACTTCCTTGTACGATGTAGAAAGGAAGTATTCTAGTCGCAAAAAAATTCGGGTACCATGTTTCAACGAAAATATCTACTTTGACCGCTATCGAATGCAATTTAACGATGTTTTTGAGTGACATTCGTACGTAAGGATAGAATAAAGGATTTACCCCAAAAATTACAGAACTGAGTTAAATGGATGATTCTGAAGAGATTTTTTTCCTGGCGTCTGTGCTTACGTACGTACGTACGACGTATGTATGAATGTATCTCTCATAACTCGAAAACAAGTAGCCTTAGAGCCTTGAAATTTTGTATATGGGATTACTATAACATGTAGATGTGCACCTTCTATTTTGGTTGCAATCGGCCGTACCAAAAGTATATAAATATATGTAAATATATATCCACTATAATACTCGGCTCAGTGAGCTCAGGTTCTTTATTCTTATAAGTTTGTAAATTGTTCATTTTTTACTTTAAAAATGATTCAATTATGTTGTTCTTATCTTTCGGTTAAGATTTTTATGTCCTTACTTAACCTACACAATAATTATGGAATTATCAACAATTCAAAAGTTTTTGGAGTGTGGCTAAGCCTAATTTTTGGTTATGATAGCGGCCAAATTTGCTTACATTTGAAGCCTAGCAAAATAGGGGATTTGTTGCCAATCTAGAGAAACCAAGCTTCGCAACAACAAAGTAACGTCTTCTTTTATTATTGCGAATTAAATTATGCCTGATTCATTCTGGAATTATCATTTAAGTTAGTAGCTGGTTTTTGCTTAGAAATTGTAATTTTAATTGTAAAAATTGTTTTTTTTAATTGTTTTAACTGTACTTAGTGTTTCATGTTTTTCTGTATCTTTCAATTTTTAATGAAAATATTTTGAATTTTTATGCATTTTTGCCTTACCGCGAAGTAAGAAGTAAATTAATTAGCAGCGCATGCGCATTAGGTAAGCGGCGCTGAATCGTCTGTGAAAAACTGTTTCTTTTCTTTATTTGTATAATTTCTTTTATACATCGTTTTAGATTTATTATGGTATTTGAATAGAACTGTGGTAATTCTTCAGATGTTATAATTTTTGCTCACTCTGAGTTGTAAAGTGAATGAGGTGTAACGCTGTTAAATGAACCTAGCGCCGAAGTGTGGCTGTGGTAAATAAATATAGTGAACTTTAAAGAGTGCATTTATTCTATTGTGATTTATGCGCTATCGACGAAGTAGATTTAATTCAAAATTCGTTAACTTTTTATTCAATATGTTTAAATGAAATGTAAGAAAATTGCGTATAATTTAATGTTCCGTACAAGAAAGTCATGTGGTTTATACATCATATTTTTTACTTCCATGTACGAAGCAAAGGAAGTATCAACAATCGCGAAAAATTTCGGGTATCTTACTTTAACGGAACTATCCATTTCAACCATTCTCGAAACCATTTGAACGATGTTTTGCGGGATATATGTACTTACGGACAGAATAAAAGACTGTTTTTGCCAAAAATGATTGTAAAATGGATGTGAGACTGATACAGAAGATATTTTTCTTGACATCTGTACGTAGGTAGGTATGTATGTATCTCCTATAACTCAAGAACTCGCAGCCGTAGAACGTTGAAATTTTGTATATTGGACTGCTATAACACATAGTTTTGCAACTCCCTTTTTCGATGCGATCGGCTGCACCGATTATCACTCTTCTGTTACCTGGCTCGGATAGCTCAAATTTTTATTCTTACATGTTGGTAAATTGTGCATATTTTACTTTAAAAGTGATTCAGTTATGCAGTTTTTATCTTCCGGTTAAGGTTTTTATGACTTTAGTTAATCTGCATGCAATAGTTGCAGAATTATCAACAATTTAAAAGTTGTTTAAGGGGCGCTAAGATTAACTAATCGCCGTTTGTATACATTTGAAACACAGTAGACTAATGAATTAAGTCAGTTTCTGCACCTTCAATGTCTTTTTGTCGAGTGGAACCAAAAGTAAACTTTCAGTTTTGTGTACCGAAAACTTTGCCTTCTTGCCAGCTGGCCGAACTGTTTTTTACTGCTTAGAAACTCAATTGTTTTAACGGTGTTTGGTATTTTATGTTTTTCCATTTTTTCAGTTTTTAATGATGATATTTTGAGTTTTTATGTATTTTTGCCTTGTCGCGAAGTAAGAACTGAATTAATTGAATGAGAAATAGATTTCTGCAAAGATTCGAGGAAATAAGTCATAAAGGATTAATAGGTCATAAAGGAATTCATGTAGTGTCCACATCAGAATTTTTATTTTTTACATGAATTAAAAATTCCTTACATATAATATAAGAAACTGAATTTAAACTAGATATTATCACAACATTTGAATTTAAAATTGAATTGCAGAAACACTTTTAAGTAAATTTTCATATTTAACATGGGTATCGTTATTCATTATTAAAAAATGATGATTTTAGCATATTACAATTGTGGGGATTCAAAATATCGACATATATTTTAATAATATTTATCTTTCTTTTATTTTTTTCAAATTTAATCTTCTAATCAAAACTAATTTTTCTTTTTAATACCCAAGATAAATTGTTACTTACTGCAGAATATTTTTCAATACTTGAAACTGCGTCTTCATATAATGAAGACGCAGTTTCGAAGTTAAAAATAATTAAGAGTATTATTTCTGTTAGTTTATATTATTATTATTATCATGCATAACATTTATTATGTAACAAAACTGATTATTATTTACTAGTCTTTCGATTTCTAAAGCTTTTAATTACAGATAAGTGTTTCCAAATACGTATCTTTTTATAAAACTTCTAAAAAATTAAAATTGAAGTTAAAGTACAAATTTTGTAAAAGAATGCAGTTTCAGTACATTAACATCTGCAAACTGTTTAAGCTATTTCTAAACTTTAATGTATAAATATTAATAACACATAAATGAAATCTTAATGTGACGTATTACATTATATATTTATGTGATGTTTTATGCTAAAGTTTGAAGAACTGGTTGAATATTTCGGTTAATTGCCAGCTGTATATGATGGTGCATGAAGCATAATTCTAAAGCCATTTTGTGCATTAAAAAAGACTGTATAAATGTTATTTCTTAATTCTGTATTGCTTTAAAATTTGAGAACAAGAAAGGCTTAAAAAGGTATTATTTTATTTTATTTCTAATTTTAGTTACAATTAATCAAAAATATTTGTGTCTTTGAATGTAGATGTTTTAAAATTTTTCAACTTGATATGCAGTTCTCCTGAATTATAACTCTCAGAGAGGTACCAAACTTACTCTCACAATGTATTGAAAATGAAGATTTCCTTAATGAAAGAATCAGTACTTCCATAAAATTCAGAAATTATGTAATTAATGAGAGATTTCGACCATTGGCAACATTCGGAATTTTTAAAGTTTATTGAGGCAAAAACAAGCAAAATTCACCGAGCAGTCATTTGGCAAATAGCGAAATTTTGTGGGCAAGGATTTACTCTCAGTTGGTGGGGGATCTTAAGACAAAGGAGTAATACAAGTAAGTACTGAAAAGGTGTACGTAATTTGTACAGTCATTAAGCTTATTTTGGAAAAGGAAATTATAGATACATTAGAATATTTTTTTTTGAAACAGAAGAATGAATAGTGAGCAACGCTTTCACCGGGAATCGAACAACGAACCTCTCCGTTATGCGTCGAGTGTGCTGACCACTACACCACGAAGACATGCGAAGAAGGCGGGAGAAATACCTTATATACTTCCCCTTTTAAAGGGCGACTGGGGATGTATCTCGAAAACTGAATTTTGTATTTCGAATTTATTATTTAATTAATTTACATTTTGCGTGAATATAACTAATTTTTGAAATTTTTCGATTCCCAAAGATGTTACTTTATTATCGCACAATACAATTTAAAATTTTTTATGATGCAAATTACAATGATGTCTCTTTCAGATGAAGTGTGTTTCATCTCAGTACTTCCAAGTTTGGATTTTTTTTAAATATTAAAAAAAGGGGGGGGATAAAATTTGAGAAAAATTAAAAAATTGCCAGCTATAAGCTATTTCTATCTTTAATAAACTTAACTTCCTCTCTGTATTTCAAAAATTTATTATTTTTTTAAAATTTTTCAATAAAAATCTTTTTACTAAATTCTTCGCTTCGGCAGAACGCGCGTTTTTCGTGCACCGTTTTTTGGGACAAGTATTTCCATAAAACGTCTTTCGAACTGACAGATTGAAATATTCGAAATATTCGCTGCAATTGAAAGCTTTTGGATTTCAGAATTCAGCAAGACTCTTCTTTGTTTACATGGAAATTTGTGCGTTGAATATTTATTTGTGTCTTTTCTCACCCCAGAAACTGTAACATCAGATCAGGCCTGTGGCATCAGAGCAAGCCCACGAAATTTATCGTGGCAAGGTATCAAGTTTGCGCCTGTCGTTGGCAACAACCTTGAGCATTATGCAAGGGGACAGTACGATTTTGCTTACTTAGGTCTCCAGTTTTGAAGCAGAGTACCTCGGGGGA
>KK112879.1:98493-123267 GCA_000611955.2 Stegodyphus mimosarum
CCAGCAACCTTTCGACAGGACATTCGGTTCACCGCATATTTACTGTCTGTCTACGAGAAGAACAGCCCCGCCACAGTGCCTTGCGGGTGGCTGTCGCTATAGCAACAAGGCATATTTCAAATATGGGCGAACAAAGGGTTGCCAATTCATCTTTAAATGCGCAAGGATGGCAAACTGAAAAGTAAATTTTCAAGACACCCATACAAAAAATGGGTCACGGCTCGTTTCTATGGCAACAGACAGCTACAGACTAACTGGCGAGAACTTTTCTTATGATAGATAGACTGTAGAGTGCCTCTATGTCGCACAGACACAATATATTTGCAAACATCCATGCCTTCTCCGGGGTTCGAACCCGGGCTCTTCGGTACGGGGTTGGATGGCTGCATGTAGAATGTTCTGCTATATTTCTGAAGCCAGATATATGTTATCTATTTCTTCATTTTTCATCAACAGCTTTATTTTCCCCTGACATTTCAGAAATGGTACCTGTTTAAAAATAAACGAAATGTATTGAATTATATTGTTTTCTTTAGCCCAATATTTGAATTTTGATTTTGTTATTATTCATCTTTCGCAAAAGTATTTATTAATTATTTTTTTTTATTTTTTCACCTGAGCGAAAGTCGACCGAACAAGCGGCTGCTATTAAACGTACATATATATATATATATATGTGTAGATATATATAATTACATTACATTAAGCAGACGCTTTTGAACCTAGAAAAGGCATTCTTCTACGCTAAACTGTTTATTGCTATTAACAGTCAATGAAAGACAAATTTATATAATTTACGCATACCAATTTTCTGTATTTCAGAGATTTAGAGAAACTTGAATAAATTCCAGTTTTTGAAGTTTGGTTTGGATTTCGGAATAGGTTCATTTGAAGCTTGCTTTTGCGTTAATTCAAGTGGCAGATCATAGTTACTTAAAGATGAGAAATAGTCAAAAATTATTTAAAAAAATTTTAAATAGGGATGAATCTCAAATTTAGGAATATATTCAACATTTATGGAAAAGTTTATATTCTTTAAATCTCACAATTATTTGATAATTTCATTGATAATAAGACATATGATCGTAAATAAAAGTGTATTGTTTTAATTATATTCGCCAGACAGCTTTATATAAAAAAATGCCCGACGTGGACTTAACATGACTTTCTTGGGGTTGGGTTATTCAATTATGGCAAAGCACACGAGGGCTATCTGCCTAAAGGGAGGGATGCTTTCGTGGAGGACTTTCTAAGGGAAACTGGCTCGTATACACGTTACACATAGGGAAAACCACGAAAACGCCCATGCAGCCAGCCCGTTCGCGGGATTCGAAGCTCGGACCGAACTACCAGTGTTCAGCGTCTTTACCGCTCGGCCGCTGGTGGGCCATGACTTTCTTGTACGGCCTATTAAATTATGCACACTTTTTGCTGCATTTCATTTAAACTTATTTCCTTGAATTTCATTAGAAATATATTTCTCATTCAATTAATTCAGTTCTCACTTCTCGGCAAGGTCCAAATGCATAAAAACTCAAAACATCTTCATTAAGTATTGTAAAATACAGAAAATCATAAAACATCAAATAGAATTAAAAACAGTTAAAGAAAACAGTTTTTAAAATTAGAGCTTCTACGCGAAAACAAGCAATTCGGAAGCAGGAAGCAAGCAGGAAGACAGATTTTTTTCGATGCAGAAAACTGAAAGATTACTTTTGGTCCCACTTGCCAAATAGACACTGAGTTTAGTGAAGAAACTTACTTAATTCACTACTCTACTAAGAGTTTCAAATCTAAACAAATGGCGGTTACGTTAGGCTTAGTACCACATAAACAACTTTTAAGTTGTTGACAGTTCTGCAACTATTGCATGCAGATTAACTGAAGGCATAAAAGTCTTAACCGGAACATAAGAGCAAAATAATTCACTTACTTTTAAAGCAAAAAAGTGCGCAGTTTACCTACATATAAGGATATAAAAACTGAGCTCACCGATCCGGAAGACAGAGTGGCATATAAATTTTTATGTGTTAGGTATGGCTGATTGTAACCAAAAAGGCAGATGCGCAACTACATGTTGTCGCACTTCCATATACAAAATTTCAACGGCATTTCTGAATTATGCGAGATACATACGTACGTACGTACAGACGTTACAAAAATATCTCTTCTGAATCCGTTTTAAATCCATTTTACAATCCGTTTTGTCTAAAAAGCGTCCTTTATACTACAGTTGTCAGGCAAAAAAATAGTTCATATGGATTCGAGAGCAGATTAAAATGGATATTTTCCTTCAACTACGATACCCGAAAGATTTCGCGATTACAACATTTCCTTCATTTTGCACAAGGAATTTAAAAGGCAAGGAGTAAAATAATATTTCGAATGGTGACAAAATTGTCATAGACGACCAAAAATGAAGTTCATTAGATATTTTGCGTTGTTTTGAGAATGAAGTTTCGAAGCAGAATGACTATTAAATGCATTAAAGTATACAAACGTCAGTCAAATTCACTAAAGTGATCTGAATTTTATGTAAACACAATGGATTTTAGCATTTTTAATTCGAAAAGGCCTCATTATGTTTTCGAACATATCGTTGAATGAACCCTCAACAATATAAGATGTTCGAATTTTTTAGTCCAAAGGGGCTTTAGTTCCCGAAGGACTATTGTTTCCGTTTTGCGATTTTGCGTCGGAAACATTAAAAGTTTGAATCACGTTTCAAACTGTTGCCACCAAATCTTGCAGCCCTGTGTTACATTTAAAGAAATTAAATAATGAAGAATCTGCATAAATGTATGTATATTTCTCCAAATGTGATAAAACAACGGTACCTAGAGCCATCCAATTTTGAATAACGTACGTTTTCACCCGAGTATGCGCATCTGGAAGCAAAAATTTGGAATTTTAAATTTGTTTTATCTATTTCATATTTTGTTAAAATTTAACCAATTTTTGATGAACAAACTCAAACGATTTAAAAGCGAGCAATGGCAACACTCTACGAAAAAAAAACTTTTTATCTCCAGCGCGTGGAATTGTGTATCGGAAGTTCTAAAGATATGCACATTTTAAAATTATTTTGCGATATTGCTGTTGAACTGAATTTATGGCTTAAGTGAAGAACATGATATTTAATAAATAAAGGTAACACACAAAACGTTAAAAAAAGCCTCTTTGGACGTAATTTCAAACCTGAAACCTTTCAGTTTTTTTTATTATATTTATTGTTGCCTTTCTTAAAGTAAATAATCAGTTCTTAGTATAATAAACAGAATTTTTATTTTTGACATAATACTTAACCATCAAGACATACGAGTTAAGATAAAACATATTACTTATCAGATGACATATAATATGAAAGTTAAATGACAGTTTTACAAAATTGACAGCAAATGAAGTTATTAACTTCCTTGATACATCTCAATTAAAGTTAATAAGCGCAAAGCTTCATGCAAAATAAAGATTACGCTTACCGAATCTAAAGGCAGCCATCGCTGATGAATTTCATTTTCCTTATTTAATGAATCCGTTCCAACGTTCATGAGGCAGAGATCTTCTGACCCAAGTTCTTCGTCGGCCTTGGACAACATCTCTTGCAGCATTTGTATGTACTCGATGGCTCGGTGGAGGGTCTTGACCTTCAAGAAGACAAAAAACGTAATATATGAATTAAGAGCGGAATGCACGTAGCGTCATTTGCATAATAGCGTCACGAGCTCAGCTGGATCGTAATTTTAGAAAGATTAAGAAGGCAACACTGCTGCAGAGTTGACGTATATTTTTATGCAGCGTTGGCTATATGCAACATATTTATATCTGCTTTCATATTTGTGGCATCGATTTTAAATTTTCGCAGAACGACAGTTTTGATTTTTTTTTATGATAGAAAAATGAAATAAAAAGTTTGCAGACACCATTTAAAACGTGCCTGAGTAATTGGTAAGTGCATTCAATAAAAAATTCACACGCCAGGGACTTTTATTTATTTGTTTGAATTTGTTTTACTTAGAATAGTTTAAGGCTCTTCTTACGTTTAAGGCTTAGTGCATGAAGTATGAACTTATTTTTCTTCCTTAATGTAAGATAGTAAAGATGTAAATGCTATGATACAGGTTCTAGAAGCACTTTCAGCATTTATAAGACTAATAATTAATGTAATGTAATATACGAGTGTGCTGCAACCGTCCTGGCCGATAATAATCGACCTCTTGGTTAACGCAGCACACCAAACACAGATTAAAACAAAAATACAGTTAAAAACATCAGACCAAAATCCCCAGTATTGTTCTATTGCCATTTATAAAGTTCGTCAAATCCTCTGCACATCTAAACTCTTTCCTGTGCAATAGAATTCCTATGCCCTGTTTTTTTCCTAACATGTCGCAATAATACTCGGTCTTCGACGAAATGTCGTGCGTTGCCAGCAGCACTACAAAAACTACAAAGACTATTATTTTGCAAATTAAGTCTTTTCGGGTACCCCGGGAAGCGCCCGTGTTCAGTAATTATTTGATTATAATCAAAATCACATATCATTGTCATATTTTTAGGAATTTCAAAGTTCAACAAATAATCTTTCCTTTTTCCTGAAATGTTCCATTTCCCTTTCCATCAATCGTAATAGAAATCCACGATTTTTATCAATAAAATAATCAATGAAGTAATTGGATCACTTAAAATAAAATTCTATCACTGAATAATTTACAGAATGGTCATAATTCAACTTTTTGACCTTGACTATGTCAGGACAATGTGCAGTGCACATTAATAAAATTTTTATACCTTTAAAATGTGATTTTTTTCAGTGCTTGTCTTTGCTAATTTTTACGCACGAGACTGTGTATGAAAAATAAAAAAAATATAAAAATGTAATTGAATCCTCACAAAATTTCATTAAAGTAATATAATATATATAATATAGCGTGGTTATGAAAATTGTATATAATCGTTTAATATTGCATCATCGTTAAAACTGCATTATCTACCAGAATGTTAGTCTCAGCATTTTGAAAACACGAAATATTTGAAAACACGAATTTAATAATAAATTATACTCAAACAAACAATATGGATAAAAAAAGAAAGTCTGAAAGACTTCAGATTTTAAATTACGTCCAAAGGGGCGTTTTTTTTAACATTTTGTGTGTTACCTTTACTTATTAAATATCATGTTCTTCGCAGTTAAACCATAAAATTCAGTTAAAGAACAATATAGTAAAATAACTTTAAACTGAGCATATATTTAGCATTTCCTATACACAGTCTCACGCGCTGGAGATAAAAATGTTTTTTTTTTCTATACAACGTTGCATTCCTCGCTTTTAAATCCTTAAGAAATCTAATCTTTAATCAAAAATTCGTTAAAGCTTTACAAAATATGAAATCGATAATAAAACAAATTCCAAATTTCAAATTTGGGCTTCCAAACGCCCATATTTGCAGCAGGATTACGTCATTCAAAATTCGATGGCTCTAGGTTCGGTGGTTGCCGTTTCATCACAATGCGAGAAATATACATACATTTATATACATTCTTCATTATTTAATTTATTTAAATATAATACAAGGTTGCAATAATTAGTGGCAACAGTTTGAAAAGTGAACCGACCGACATTTAATGTTTCCGACGCAAAATCACAAAACGAAAACAATAGTCCTTCAGGGACAAAGCCCTTTTGGACTAAAAAGTTTTCTTCTTTAAAAGACAAACGAATTTTAGCTCATAATATTCTCTACTTCCTCTTCCTGAACAGCAAAAATTTCAAAATTTCCACCGTAGCCTTGAACAAAGTTACCACTTCTATCTGGCAGCTTAGTCAAAGGATTTGAACGGAATCAAAGAGCCCAATCATGTGTTTTTGCTTCGATGGCTATGTACACCGTATGGTGTGTTAAGATGTACTTATTGTATCTTCGTTCTGCTGGAGTTGGATATCACACCTTTCTCCCATACCGTTTGTTTGGAAAGCAAAAAAAATGTAGATGAAATTAAAAGAAAAATGACGTGCTTTCTTTTATGAATGAAATATAGAATCTGGATCCTAAACGTGGATGATTTTAAAAGTAATTTTTTCGTTTAAACTTGCAGAAAATCTAGAAACATTATTAATAATACCAAAAAAATTTAATTTAAGATATCTATACAATTCATTACATTCAATTCTTATAACTCTTGTAACTTCGCTATAACAGTAAAAAGTAACATTAAGTACACAGAAAACTGGACGGGACCAAAAGGGTCGTTCGTTATATCCAGCGATTCATTATAAACGAGGATCGTTACAGCGGGGTTGGACTGTAGAGCAACCAGTATGACTATGATTTAGAATTATAACTAAAAGAAGTTCATTAAACTTACAAATGATGTAAACCAACGGTTCCCAAACTTTTTGAATCGCGGAGTCGTTTTTAGAATTAACTCTTGTAGTGGGGTGCCTAAGAACTGTCTACAGATTTAGGATATTTAAAAATTGTATTATATGGGTAGCTTAGTTTAGGTTTTCTGAAAACACCATGAGCATACATGAAGGCTGTCTGCCTATTACTTGGTATAGATAGTAAGAGAATGTAAAGTAAGAAGCTATATAAGCGTTTGTGCGATACCCGCTAAATGAAGTTATATTTTAAAGTTCTTAACTTTTTCATAATATCTCAATTTATTGTCACACGTTAGCCCTACATAAAGGTTCTTCCAAGGTTCAGTAAAATATTCCAATTTGTTTTAGAAAAAATACATTATATCATTCCGAAGAGCATCATTGAAGTCATTAAATAAATTGGATTTCCCGAAATTAATCATTACACGCAGTTCAATATGAGCACATACTGTTGATTACTTGAAATTTTTATTACTATTTATCAAAAACAATAACAATTTTATGTTATTAATATGCAACTGTAGTGCATCGTAGGTCTGCATTAAGGTATAGTTCGACCGTTTCAAACGCAACCTTGGCTGGCATTCTGCCAAAACACATACACTCGTCTAAAAGAGGCGTTATTACGTTCTGCGATGTGAAAGATCACGTGAAAGTCTTCTCTTCTCCGTAAAGAAAGAATTTATGTGCTCGAGAGAAAGTCCCCATCCTTCCCCCCTATTCTGAGAATAATTCGGTTCTGGATGGCACATACGTGCTTGCGCTCATAGTCGCCAATGAGGCGGTTGAACTATATAACATGAGAAAGCATTTAATGAGACACCAATTGTTGCTTTTTTGTGCATATTTTTATGCGCGTATCAGTGACTTGGAATAAATACCTTACTTCAACTCTTGCTGGCTTTCCATGTTCTTCATACATTGTTATACAAAGCCTGATCTTAAGAGGTTGGGATTTTTTAAAGTATATTATTTTCATTATCATCTTCATTAACGAAAACTTACAATTTTCACGACTAAGAAAAAAGTCAAATGCGTAGATAATTTGCGGAGGAATCGCTAAAAATTGTAGAGTCATTAGGTATTTTTGAAGCAGGAGTATTGAAAAAGGAGCAACGCCTTCGCCGGGAATCAAACCACGGTCCTCTAGGTTATGCATCAAGTGTGCTGACCACTACACCACAAAGGCATGCGAAGAAGGTGGGAGAAACCTTATAAAATTACTATATCATCGTTATGAACTTTCATTCTGAATTGATTTTAAATCCACCCAATATGCCTATATTTATACTGGGATACGTATCGAGCGGATTTTCAGATTTCATTTAGTTTTTATTTATTTTGTTATCTCGGGAAGTGAGAGCATATCACAGATTGACAAGCTCTGACACAAGTTAATGTCTGGCAATGTGTCGGTAAATCGAATGAGAAATGTCAGTCATAATTATTAACAAGCGTGTAAGTCAAAGATAAGTGAAATTTGAAAGCCAACAATTGGTTCAAGTATACAAGGAGATTAATCAAATCAAAGGAAACCAACAACAAAAAGCATATAAATATTCATCTGAAAACCACTCATTTTTTTCTCAAAATGTTCTGAATGTCTGTTATTAATAGAATTATCAAGGCAATGCTTGCCAAAGGATTCTACTTTACAATCAACAACTCCTTTCCCAAAGAAGCACTCAATGTGTTCTAACTAAAATTTCTGCTTATAGAATTTGTTATCAATTTTAGATTAACATTATTGTTCAACAGAGAAAAATCTATCAATTTTTATTTGCACTGAATTTTAGGGCACTTAACTACTACAGGAAAATTCTTTCTTAAATCAGTTATATTATTTAAATATGGCAAAGCACATTACGACTTGTTATCTGTCTAACGGGAGGGATGCCTTCTTGGAGGACTCTCTAAAGAACACTGGCTCGCATTCACGTTGTACATGGGAAAACCATCAAATTCAAACACGCAACCAGCTCATTAGCCTGGGATGAAACCTGGGTCAAATTTCCAGTAGTCAGTGGGCACACTCAGTATTGATGGGCATCAGCATTGGACACTCAGCATCCCTAGATCGATAGATTTAAACCACGTTACCACTTTTGTTATGACTATAATATTTTCAACTATTATTTTCCTATACTGAAATCTTCTTTGTCCTTAAAATGGAAATTCCAGATGGTTGCTACGCTCTAAATAAAGTCTTACATTCTTTTTACAGATGCCCAGACTGTAGAGTGGTTAGGTACGCCTACTGCGGCATTGAAAAGCCCTTGTTTCAAATCCTGGAGAAGGCATGGTTGTAACTGTCTTTCCCTTCAAAGGAGGAAACGATAGCCGCCTCTATTAGGTGCCTCCTTAATAAATGGCCTCAATAAAATGGTTGGTTTTAGCAATGGACAATGCTGAACAGGGAAGTGTCCACAGTTGGATTTAAAAAAAAATTGTTTTTACGTTTCGGTATTAAAAAGAGAGAAGATTTTGGTGACTAGTGTTACGTGGTTTAGATGTAAATATCTGCCAGAATTTTCTTTTAGTACATGGTCTAAGTTTATTACAATATTTAAGCTGCTTCGGTTAGTAGACAAAGTGAATGAATGAGTGAATATGAAATGTTGGTTATTTTATTAGGAGTCTAGACTTCGGTGAAAAATTCTTAATGGACGTGACCCAAGCTGAGATTATATGCAACGAACATCGCTATAACACAGGACTTTTTTTTTGTAAATACAGGTAAATATTTTAACTATGTAATTTGGCATGAAATAGGTCAATGAGATTTTTGATACCCGATCTTTGTTCTCTGAAATCATATTATTTAAAAATTAAAAAATAAACTGATGCTGTAAGAATTTTAAATTACAGTTCAAAATTTACTTAAACTTTATCGGGTTAGAATGTAAAATCCATGAGTGTAAATACCGTCTTAACTGGAGTAAACAGAAAGAACTTCCACTACATGCCATAAGATACGTGCTTTTGGTTATGCTACATCAAGAAAATACAAATATATATAAAACCTGATAATATAATAACCTATAATATAAAACCTGAAACCTTTCAGATTTTATATTACTTCTAAACGGGCGTTTTTTTTTTTTTTTGTTTTCTTTGACACACACACGTTTTGAGAGCATTTGGGCTAACGCCACACTGGACTAGAAATATTTAAAAGCAGCATATCTTTAAAATTTCGTATAGAAAGTCTCGCGAGCTATATTTTATCTCCAGATAAATATTTCATTCCTTACGGTGTTGCCACTGCTCGCTTTGAAATTGTTGAGTTTATTAATCAAAAATTCGTTAAAGTTTAAAAAATATGAAATAGATAATAAAACAAATTCGAAACTCAGGATTCCGGTTTCCAGGGGTCCATATTTGGGGGAAGGATTATGTTATTCAAAATCTGATGGGTCTAGGTATCGTTGTTTTTCACAATGAGAGAAACATCCATAGACTCATGCAGATTCTTCATTACTTAATTTCTTTAAATATAACAAAGGGCGATAATATTTGCTGGCAACAATTTGAAAAGGGATACAGCCGATTTCTGTCCCCTCAGATTCATTTAAAATGACTTTTAATGGAGAATGCGAGTCATATAATAACTTAAGGTTCAATAATTATCTTAATTAATTAATTATTATTTTACTTTACTCTTGTTAAATATGTAATCAAAGATTGTTTTCAATTAGTTAACTATTTACGGCGGGTGGTGGAACGGTGAAATCTTTGCATTTCCATTAATGACTGCTCTAGTACAGTGTGTATTAACGAAAAAAATTTATTCATAATTTCTAATTTAATTAATCTTGATATTAAAACTGTTCCTGATTAGTGTAAAATTTATTGAGGCCGTCATTACGCACAATAAATTTCAAATATAGCTTTGTTTTACAATGAAAATTGTTGTGATGTTCTTATCTACATACCATATGCATGAATATGGCTGTTGTAACTTATCTCTTTTGTCTGACAGTAACATCAGAACAAGATCCCGAAATTCATTGTGGCAAACAGAGCATGACTGCGCTTGCCATTGGCAACAACCTTGAGCACCATACAGGTGACACTACGACTTCGCTCAGTTCCGCCCCAAATTTCGATGAAGGTACGAGTACTCCGGAGGTACGAGTTTGAGAGCTTCCTAATTCTCTTCCTTTACCACCAACCTCTCGAGAGGACTTTCGGTTCGCCGCCTATTTAGAGTCTCTCCATGTCGCAAAGACACTATATATTTACAAACATTTATGTTATGTGTTCTGTCGAATATGTCACCCTGTTTATTTCAAGGAGGAAAAAATATTTTGAATGTAATTGTGGATTATCTTGCTCAGTATATTCATTCACCAGTATTTAACTAATAATTCAGGAAGAATCAAGAATGGCTATTACAGAATAATAAACTGAGCACTAAATAAAACTATAATGTCATAGAGTATAGGACACACAATTGGGTTATCATTTCCAGCTTCATTTTTAGGTTAAGATAGTTTAAGGCTCTAATTTTTAAATATTTGAGTGAAAAATAGAGAAGCTTTGTTTAAGGAAAATAAATAAAAGATACTATGAAAAAGAAATAAAGGATCATTACTTAAATATAAGATCATTAAACAAATTCTTATTTATTGAAAAATGTCCTTCAGCCATTAGAATATTATATGTTTCATTAAGTGTTTTAATTCTCAAAGACTTGAACAATAATCGAAAGAAAAATGGTAAATATTTCTTCCTCCAGATTCCATTTTAAAGATCTCGAAACACAGGTTTCCTTTTTTTATTTGGCATACTATTTCTGAGCTTTTAAAGTAAATCAAGGGACAGAAGTATAATTTGGATATTACCTTATTTAATTAAGTATTAGTTAAAAACTATTTATTCATTTTTTAAACAAATTTAAACGCTTTACAACAATTTTTATAAGAATATATTTCTGCGGTCAAATGAAAAAAAATATATTTTCCCTCGCTAATTGACTTACTAAATTCGCATATTTATTCTTGACTTTAATTAAGCAAAATGTTAGCTTCAAGGATGGCAACAGGACATATTCTCTTTTAGTAATGTAGGCTAATATTTCAATGTTTCCACTTAAATATCAATTGGTCATACCTTAGAAAAGAATATGAAATGAATTGAGGAAGATTTTATTACTTTTTATAACAATCGGAATCCTATGGATTACTCAAAATTACCTAGGATTATTGAATTTATTACTTCAATACTAGCAGTCTAATCTTAAAGCCACAACTCAACGCTACATTAGTTATCATCGGTCCTTTCCTAAGTAACTATTGGCAGAATATCACTAGCATGGACAACTGTTTTATATGAGAGGTTCAAGGCCATCCAGACCATTAAATGTCAGCAGCTGTCCGCTTAAATAGTAGCATCACACTCATTTTCCTATGAGTGACCTATATTTATTCATGAAATATCTGATCAAATATCATTCTCTCGTCAAAAATATATGCCGAGTATTCGATACTGTGGATACGGTAAGACAAGGTATTTGCCAAATAGCATAATGTTATTATAGTGAATAAAACAATGCTTTCTATAGCAATAACAATGCTTTCTATAGCATATATAAAACATAGGGAGTACAGTACACTTCCGTGTGCACAAGAAATTCTCTCTAAAACTCGTAAATAAGTGTTCTGAGCAGGTTCTTATATAATATAGTATGTACTAAGTATGCATTTATCGGTATGTCCGCAGCTTTTTCCAGATGCAACTTTTTTCATTGTTTGAATTTGAGCATAATTCATAGTCTAATGATTTTATGTACATATATCTTGCTCGGAAAACACTAGCAAAATTTTAAAGGGTGGTAGGAGGATCCAAAATTAAATTTTTTTTTCATAGAATCCATGTCTGGAAATTATGTCTTTAATCGTTGATAGAGAAAGTGAAAAAAGACAGGCCAAAGGAAATTTAACAAAGTGTTCAATTCACGCTGTTTTGCAGTAGAGGTTCAAATGAATGATCCCCAACACGAACACTCGCCTAGTACCGTCAACACATAGATGTTATACCTTTTCAAAAATGTCAGGTATGTCCCTAATATCTCAATCTGACTAAGAGATACTGTTGTCAGTCTGACGAGGGAATGGAGGTATCGTGCAAGTGCTTTCCACAAAAAGAAATCCTAATATGTCACATCTGGTGATCATGGTGGCCAATGAACAGGTCCACCTCAATCTGTTTAGTGGTTTGCACATACATGGCGTATCGTCACAATCTCAGTCTGACGACCAGGTATTCTTTTCATTCATCTCAATCTGACGAGTCAATGGAGGTATCGTGCAAAGAGTTATTCAAATGCCCTAACAAAAAGAAATCCAAATATGCCAGATCTGGTGATCGTGGTGGCCAATCAATCTGCCTAGCGGTTTGCATATGTGATATCCAAGTGATTCTTGATATCGGAGTTAAAATGTCCATGTTGAAACCAGATTCTTCTTTTAACTGCTATTATCTGCTGAATCTATTGGCGCTTAAACGAGTAATTTCCAGGCACGCATTCTATGACATTTTTTTTTATTTTGGTCCTCTCTACCACCCTTTTAAACTTTGTCATATATTTTTCTATTTCTTTTAAACTTTGTCATATATAGGGTGCTACACACACACACAGACACACACATATATATAGTAAAAAAGAAGTATCTTAGAATTTCAAATATGTATGACCAAACTGGTCAAAAATAGCGCTTGAAACTGCTGATTTTATAACTAAAGATAAGTGGAAATGTAAGTTAGAAACCTATTGAAAGTCGTAAAAATCATTTGTAGTAGCCTATCAATTTTTCGGAAA
Organism: Stegodyphus mimosarum; assembly: GCA_000611955.2. Lineage (NCBI taxonomy): Eukaryota > Metazoa > Arthropoda > Arachnida > Araneae > Eresidae > Stegodyphus > Stegodyphus mimosarum. Next base: position 111,700 of record KK112879.1, read on the forward strand.
ACACGATGCTATATGAGTGACAAAGCAAACTGAAATAATTTGGTAACATAAACCTATTTATATTATAGCAAAAGTGAAAAAAATATACAAAAATTACAATTGTTAATATCCTCTGCTCAAAGCTTGAAACAGAACTTATCAAGGGCCTCAAGCTCCATGCTAAGTCATTTAACAAAGATCATGCAAACACGTTTCGTCTGTCAGAACCATATGTGTGTGTGCGTGTAAGATAAAATTATATCTTTAATTTGTAATAGACCCTTAATCACTTCAAAATTAATTCTGGTATATTGCTATTAAACAAATCCTGGTATATGGTTATTGGCATATGGTTCTTAAATAAAGCGGAAAGAAAGCACATACTAATTTAACGGAAGGTCTTTCAAACCAATAACACTAAAAAATGTTCAAACCAAACTTTCTAATTAAGTAATAGAAATAAAGCCATGCTATGTTGCTTTGCTGAGAGTGTAATAGTTTCGTTATTCCTAATCTAACATCAATAGCATAATCTGTTTACTAAATTTGGCGTTTGGTCTGTTATCATATAATATTCTGTCATCTTCTTGTCATCACGATTTATAAAGCTGCAATATGCGAAGTTCTATTACATGAAATTGTTGAATATTGGTGCTTCGCTTGTACTACTTGTTACTCAGCAAAATGATACCTAAATTCCCCAGGCATCCATCATCATATATATTATGAATTATTATATTTACACATTCGTGTATAGTGTTCTGCTAAAATTCAGCACCATTATGTAAATAACGCTGTTAAGTTTGGCTCTCAATTACGTAATTTAGTAGGTATGTGTATGTGTATTATATAGTATATACATCTCAATGGACCTCTAAAATATTAAGATTGTAGCAGGAGTTGAACTATACTTGTTCGCCCCCGGTATACGTCAAATGCCATCAATTAGGCGTGTCATCCGCTGTATTCTGACGATTACTTTGCTAGGATCTTAAGTTTAACTAACGTTTATTTCATTTTAAAACTTTACTATCATCTCTTATTTTCCACTTTCGGCTAGAATTAACGCGTGAATATGTTTATGCAAATTGTACTTGCTAACGCTTGAGTATTTAAGTTGCGGCTTTTTGCCAAGTAGAAGGAAGGAGAGAGAGCCCTCTTGTTACGAGTCTTCTGACGATTACTTTGCTAGGATCTTAAGTTTAACTAACGTTTATTTCATTTTAAAACTTTACTATCATCTCTTATTTTCCACTTTCGGCTAGAATTAACGCGTGAATATGTTTATGCAAATTGTACTTGCTAAGGCTTGAGTATTTAAGTTGCGGCTTTGCCAAGTAGAAGGAAGGAAAGAGAGCCCTCTTGCTACTAGTCTTCACGCGAGCTTGCTGTCAGTTACTGTCCACCTTTAAGGCTAGAGGTTTAACCCTCTTGGAAGTTAAAGACGTATTGTAGTTTTCCGCAGTTTTCGTACTACAGACATCGTAATTTAAAAGGCCTGTCTTAGTGCTAGTCATCTGTAAAAGATAGTAAAAATTAGCTCTTATTTAAATTTTAGTTAGTTAGTAGTCTTATATTTTTTTACGTTCAGACCACAAGTGGTTGGTCTTTGTATCCCGAAGTTCTGGAACGTATGTAAAATCGATAAGCAAATAAAGGGGAATTTTAACCCTCCTTATCTTTGTTGTATCTGCCACACACGTACTAACATAGCTTTTAGTAAGCTCCCTGTTCCTACTCAGGACAACAGTTATGTTTGCAAAATCAACTAGAATCTACAGAAGTCCTGATAACTTGTCATGCTCCAATACTGTCCGTAACCCAAAGTTAAATAATTTTCTGTGTGTGATTGAATTTTAATAAATACTCTTGCGTAAATTGCAATTGAAGCTTAATTTATTTAAATTAGAAATATTATACGCCAAACATTTTAAATAAGAGCTTTCCTTCAGAGTTTAAAGGATTAAAGCTATTTAAATTGCGAAAAATTACTTAATCGGCTTGTGATATTATGGAAGTTGACAGTTCTTTAGTTAGAATTACTGAGATGTCCTGATAACTTTTACAAGTGCAATCGAATAAATCTAAATTTTTTGTTTTATGTATTTAGAAGTTAAGCTGATTAAAGTATTTCTGAAGATGATATCTCGGCTAATAAGAGTTGAATAATCTGTATACTGGCTAAGAGCTGGAATAATTTCAGCCAGGGTTAATGCTCAAGGCTGTTGCCAACGGCAGGCTTAATCTTGCGCTCCTTGACACAAAAATTCTCGTGAGCTTGGGTTCTCGTGAATGGGATATAACATTCACGTTTTACAGCACATACCGATGTGTATGAAATGAGAAAATCTGAAAAGAATTTAACAAAATAATAATTAAATAGATTTTTAACGTAAAAAATTAAGGGATAAATAATGAATTACGTAAACTTTTTTTAACCCAAAGGGGCAATCTGCCCAAAAGAGCTATTAATTTTGTTTTGTTATTTTGCGTTGGTTCACTATAAAAGTCTGAATCACTTTTCAGATTGCTGCCACAAAATAATAGAGGTCTACATTATATTTAAAGAATTTAAATAATGAAGAATCTGCATGAATGTATGTTCGTTTCTCGTAGTGGGAAAAAACAACAGTTTTTAGAGACATCAAATTTTGAATACCCTAGTCCATCACTCCAATATGGCATCTAGAACTGGAAATTTGGAATTTATTTTATTATCTAGTTCATATTTTTTCTACTTCATAATAGTTTTCGATTACCAAACTCATTTCATAGAGTTTGTTGATCAAAAACCTTAATAAATTTGTGATTAACAAACTCAACGATTTCAAACCGAGCAATGGCAACACTGTACGGGGAAAAAAATATCTCCAACGCTTGAGACTGTATATCGGAAATTCTAAAGACATGTTCTTTTTAAATATTTTTGGATGTTGCTGTTCAATTGAATTTTATAATTTAAAGCGAAGAGCATAATATTTAATAAGTAAAGATGACACACAAAATGTTGAAAAAAACGCCCCTTTGGGCGTAATGTAAAATTCGAAAGCTTTCAGATTTTTTTTTATTTATTTCATATTTTTTTACGAATTGTGGAGTGGCAACACAGAAAACTTTGTCTCTAACAAATTTTATTTTAATGTTGATCCTCGACAAGATGTAATATTAACCCGAGGATAATAATGTTTTATTTTTTTATGGTAGCGAAAACATTTATGCATGATGAGTTTAATTAATTTCATTAATTCTTCTTGCGATGAGTTTCAAGATGAATGATATGTACCGCTGAGATATGTAACCTAATAAACACATGCATATTCTTAAAGTGAAAGAAAGCTTATGCTTTTTTGATTCATCTATTGATTTATTCTTTTTAGTGTCAATATCTAGTTAAAAAAAAATTTGATAATCATTTCTTTCTTTCGAGGTCCGAATCTTGGTCTTTCCTTTTTTTTTTAATAGCAATTTTTTCAGTCGCGATTGCCACAGAAGCCAATTTCGAATGTGCGCTAATTATATTGCTGTGTCTACTGTTTGGAAGATTCGACGATGGAACTGGTTTTTCATCTTAGACATTAAAGATGGGTATCCCTATACCCCCTTTTTTTTCTTTTTTGCTTTTCGTCTCGTGCTAATAGGTACGGTAAGTTCGAGAAAGATTCGTATGAAAATTGACACTGATTGATGTGAAGATAAATTTGTTTCAATGTAACTCGTAGAAGGAAAATTTTTATAATTAAAAGCAATTTGACAGTCTTGTTACATATGCATGCGATGTTTCATATTGTATTAAAAAGAAGTAGTGTAAGATAGACTTCAAGTGAAGTTCTCTGCAATGTCTGCAAATTCGCTACTTTAATTTTATATTCTTGAGTGTTGAAACACCAGTTGTAATTGAATTCAGTATCACGTATGAATTAGTTATTGAATTATTGGATGTATATGAAACATTCATATTTTTATCACTAATTTTACTTATTACTTTAATATAATTAATTAATTAAGTCCAGAAGGGCTGTCTATTTCATGTTTTGTAAAACTTTAACGAATTTTTCACTAAAAAACTCAGGAGTTTCAAAGCGAGCAGTGGCAACACTGTAGGGAATAAAACATTTTTATCTCCAGCGCGCGTGACTGTCTGGCGGATATTCTAAAGATATGCTGTTTTTAAATATTTTTAGCACAGTTCGGCGTTAGCCAATTACTCTCTACTCTAAAAAACTCCTGTTTGGACATAAAATAAAAGCTAAAAAGATAATATTTTTGTTTTAATATTTATTTCACTATTTTTAAATTAAATATTAAAACAAAAAATATTATCTATTAAATATGTTATTATTCAGCTAGTGTGTGTTTAAGGAGTTGCACCAGCGACTAAGCAAAATGCGTAGGAATACAAATGTAATTTTATTTCTATCTAAAGTGAAAAATAGCTAATGTCGGTTTATTTGGGAAATTGGCAGGTTAAAAATTTTAATGTAACATTTATGAAATAAAGGATAAGTAAAATGAAAATTTTGTTTGGAAATATTAAATGTGACCCTTAATTCTAAATCTAATATGGGTATGGACTATTCATTTGTTTAAAAAAATGCCATTTTAATTATTTGTTGTAAATTGAATTTCTTATTGTGTATTTGGTACCGTCATGGAAAAAAGGTAACAAACAACTTAATAAGGTGAATACTCAAGATAATATGAAAAAGGCAAGTTTCAGCCATGGAAAACGAATGATACTAGTCAAAGTAAGAATTACCTCAAGTTCGAAAGATGTTGTCTTCTATCTAGGGTAAGGAAAATGAGAGGTATCTGTACCAAAAAAAGAGGGAAACCTCAGAACATGCCACCGTGAGAAACATTATTAAAAACTGTAGCAGAAAATGAAAAACTAGGAACCACTAGAGAAACTGTAAATTAACTCTTTAAAATAAATAAAATGAACTTTTATTTCTGTGGGGTCCGACACTGGAGCACCGTTTTCAACTTTCTGTCCTTTCCCGTTTTTTTTTTCTTCTTTTGATAAAAACAGATTGATGCATTCGAAACATAGAGATCTCTCATGTTCAGTCCTGATAAGTACCAAGGCCAAAACCTGTCCCCCCCCCCAATATCATCCTACGATTTCATGATCCATCACTTTTATTTAACCATAAAAGTAAACCTTACCGGAAGTCTCTGCAAGAACATTGTGCAGACCGAAGATTTCTTTATTTGGTTTCTGGTTATATTCTTATTATTTCAGTATTTGATATGAATGAATGTTTTTTTTCAGTTGAAATTCTATTATATATAAATTCAAATATTAATTGATTTGCTACTTTTATTATTTCTTTTCTTGAATTATTTTAAATGATATGCATATCTTGAACAAACTAAACTGCTAATCAAGCTTTTAATTTTTGTTTTTAAATTAATTAAAAATAAAATTCAATAAAAATATAAATTAAGAAAGACATTAATTGCTAATTATTTAAATAAATAAAATTAAATAAGAATATTCATTAAAAGTTTAAATGCTAATTCTTTAAATAAATAAGAATAATTAAAATAAAATTAACAGTTTAATAAAATTGAATGAATTAATGAAAACTAATTAATTAACTATAATTAAATTAAATTTAATAATTTAAAGCCTTATTGCATTAAATAAAAACTTGAAATCTTTAATCTCGAATAAGGGCATCATTTTGGATTAAATATTTTTTTATTTCATAGATTTTCAATGAATTTGTCCATAGATGATTTTCATTTAAACAATTATTAATGTTTTTTTTATTCTATACCAAGGCAAGTATTTCATACCTCTAATGCTGTAATACTGAATTTTTATTCCTCAAAAATATTGTATGATAAACCTAAATAAACTCAGGTTATCTAAATTCTGGAAATGAGGAGAGTAAATCGCAAAGGTAAATTCATACGATTAATATTTTAACCAAATTAATACACTTTTAGGTTTAAAATTAGACTAAGCAAAGTTATGGTGGCATAGATTTTATATAAAACTATTGATTTAGAGGGCAATGAGGCATAAGTCCCTCTTCTTCAGAAGCAACAAATGTTTTGCACTTTTTACGATAATTTTAACGATAAAAAGGCCTTCAAAGATATTTTATGAAAGGTAATTTTAGATCATTATCAGATTTTACATTACAGACATCACTCTCTTGCGTTTCTTACAACTGAAACTTCCTCCACAATATTTTGCACCGTTTACGATGCTAAGTCTGCTATTGGTATATGATAAAATAATTGCCATATCAGCTCAAACATGGGAAATACAATTTAGAATTACCTATAATTAACATTTTTTGCAGGGTTACTTAAAATTAGGCAAAAGAGCAACCTTGTGTTTGGCGTAGATTTTTTTTTTGGAGGGGGGGTGAAGTTTTTTTTGAGTGCCAAAAAATTGACTACCGTGAATTAAAGAGCTCTTCATTTACATTTATAAACTTTTTAACTACTTAAGCAAAAGCAATGCCTAAAATTGTAATCGTTAAGAGATTATTTCTTCGTATCTGGCTTGAGACCCACCAACGGCGGAGAGGTAAAGTCGCTAAACACTGGTAGTTCGGTTCGAATCCCGCGAACATGCTGGCTGCATGGCCATTTTCTTGGTTTTCCCCATGTGTAAAGGGCATATAAGCCAGTCGCTCTTACAAAGTCCTCCACGAAGGCATCCTTTCCCTTAGGCAGATAGCTATAGTGTGCTTTGCCGTAATCTCAATATATATATAGTAATATCTGGCTTGATTTCATCAGTAAAAAGCTGATAGCATATGGGGCACCGCTTCTTTACCGTTCCCTGTAATTCAGGTAACGAAAAGATATTATATCGTTATTCAGCTATTATATCGACCTTCACAGAATGCCCATATCTATATAATATTAATTTCCAACACAAAAAAAATCAAACTCTATAAAGATGTAGATATCTTCTTGTGGAACACCTCTGCAAGTAAGGTTTTAGTTTATCATTGATTGAATTCAGTTTAAAGTTCTTTTTGTATAGTACTGGCACAATGTAAAATTGCAAAATAGCCGCACCTATATACATGTTGAGTTTTTTTTTTTAATGCTAAAAACTGATTTTGCATAAACGTGCGAACATGCTTTTACCGGGGCATCATCATGGATATTCTCTCCCCCCCTTTTTGTTTCTTTTTTTTCGTCCTATAACTTAAAACTATTCACAATACATTTCTATAAAAAATGCTTTGTTATTTTTAATTTTTAAGGTTGTTTTGGAAAATGATAAATTGTTTAAATATTTCAAATTATTTTAATAGACCTTGATAAAAATAATACAGCAAAATTTAATAAAACTGCTTCATTTAATGCAGTTGTTTGATATATCAAAGATAATAAGTTTAGTTTCTAAATTGGAATTTCAAACGAAAATTCATCGTTAAACGAAATTAATAAATAAGTCTAATTTTTAATTGATTAAGCTCAATTACTTTCAAATAACATTCATTACATTCTCTTAGAAATAATCTATAGCACTGATAATTCCAGTTTTTTGAGTGGGAACAAATAAAACAATTACTAGAAAATGTTTCAATTTACTTGAACACTGAAAAAATACATTGTATTTTCGGAAATTTCATAAATACATGAAAATATAATAAAACAGAGTTCTCTTCATTTCATTAAAAAATAAGTAAAATTTGCTTTTGATGTTTATTGCTTATTTCTGTCTTTTTCGAAAAGAAAAATTCACCATTCCATCGATTCAGCAAAGAAAGATTATGAATTAAAGCGTTAATTCCAGTTTACAATCAATTGAAACATGTGTACATTTTCTTACGAACATATATTAGCAGGGACTCTATAGGTAATCACACAGGAGAAACATATTAAAATTTTATAAAATCACCATTTATTGAATTATTTGGCCGCGAAGGGAAAAAATGAAGAAATAAAGAGGCAGTTCTGAGCCTGACCGCAATTTTGAAAGAAAAAAAAACTATTAAATAAGTAAATAAACAGAGAAGAAAATAAAATATATTTCGCAGTTTACTGAAAAGATTCTTTCACAGAACTTATATTCAAATTTTTCAATCAAAATAATGATCCGAAAAACATCAAATTAATACAGGAAAGGATTAGATATACTACGAAACGTGCTTAATAATGCTTAGCTAAGTCTTAGGTTTCAAAGAGACAGAATATAAAATTCCTTACTCACCTTGGACATCCTTTTGTTTCTACTCTCAGCTGGAACACATTTACGTAAGCGGGAGAATGCTGTGTTCACAGCCTGCACCCTCCGGCGTTCCCTCGCGTTCCGTCGGGCTACAAGATGCGGAGGTTTCTCCCTGTGTGGAATGTGCTTGTAGTTGCTCTTCGAACCACTCTTCCGAGACTTCTTTTTGGTGGGTGCCGCAGACTCGTTCGCCGGGCTCGGCAGGGAAGGCATTGGTTCAGGGCCATCGAATGATCCCGTTAGGCTATGTTGGCTTCTCGTCATACCATCATAACTGGATAGGACAGGAGTTTCCCAAGGGGAAGGGAGTTGGTTATCTCCTTTAAAGTGCGGCAAGAAGTAGGAGGAATTGTATGGAAGAGACTGTGAAGAGAATTGGGTCATGTCTTGCACCATATGGAGAGCTCTCAATGTCCCTTTAAATGGTTACTTTTCAATCAGTAATTTTACTCATACAGAAGATTGTGACTAACAATCATTTTCGTATTTCAGCCGTTAAAAAATTACTAACTCTAACACAGATGTAATGTACAATTCCACTTATCAGTACTTATATGAATTTACATATAACAACGTGTACTTTCAGTCTAACTGAATTAAAAAAAATTTTTTTTTCAACCAGTGCTATCTTAACTTGGTAGATTAATTATTTCGAGAATCAAAGACCAGAACAGTAAACGAAGAATGATAAAAACATTAAGGCAATTAGATTAGGATAATAAGATTTAGTGATCAAATACTCTAGTGAAAAGAAAAAGACGTAAATTTGCAATTCAACTGAACTTGTTAAAGACTATGAAAGCAAACAACATGTATTATTAAAATACTGTCATCTTTTAAACATTATATGCTTGAATTTTGAGTTTACGAATAATTACGTAAATCTACAACACCACGAGTTAAGTTAAAGATGTTGAAGTATATGCAATTCTTTCTCAGATAAGCTAAAACAGTTTGACAATTTCCAAAAGCTGCTTTCATAAACACTACGTGTATAAAGTCTCGTTAGTAATTTTGCTATAAAATCCAGTAATTTACAAAAAATCTGAGTAAGATTTTTTACAAAAGTTTAACAAAGAGCTGCCTAAGATCTTAGCTGATATAAATTCGCAGGCATTCTGTTACAATATCATTGAGCAATACTTTGCATTAATTTCTGATGCAGCAAAACAAGAAGTCAAAAAATATTCTGAAGGTTCTATAAAGTCCTGGCAAAATGATAAAAGTCTTTGGAATGAGCTAAACTTAAAGGAATCTTTACTCTGAAGTAAGAGCTAACATTCGCAGTCCAAATCCAAAATCACTCGAGCGAGACACTTTGCACCTTCAACAAGACACGGCAATAAAACTGCTATAAACAACATGATCGTGAAGAGATTTCCGAGGTACCCGGCGCGTGTCTGCCAACTTTATACAAAGGATTTCTGCGCTGGGGGGCAGGTATAGAGAGCCAGCGCGCGCGTGGCGCGTGCCACTCTCAGCGAATCAGGAAACCGGAATCAAAGCTGGGCATTGTCTAGTTGGTCGAAGTTATCCGCCCCATCAAGCTGATTCTTTTGCGTCCCCCCACCCGTTTCGCGTCTCATCGGCACGAGTCGGATTTGAAAAGTATCTTCCTTGGTTCCTCTCCCTCCCCTTTCTGCACTGAATGAAAACGCGCAGATTGCATGATTAGCCATCATCGTTCATTGATGAGGGACTGTATATGAAGCTAATAGACTGAGTTTTAAATTGCTGGCAGTCGCTGCGAATGAATTAACCTCAGGCGACCGACTGTATATATTACGCGGAAATGCCAGTTGATCGCAGAGCAGCAGACTTGGATAATTTCAATCCACCAGTTTTGTTTCTGAGCATAAGTTTAATTCTTATAATAACTGTTCTGATTAATAAGTTAAACTTTAAGTTAACCATTTGTTAACCATTTGTATGTATTTCGTATTAACCATTTGTTGAAAGCCTTAAAATATAATTTTAGTTATACAAAATTTACAATAAAGATTCAATGGAATATGCACAGCCAGGACAAGCGTGAAGCCGCTGAATGAAATATGTCAAGACGTGAAGTTTTAAAAATCATATTTATTTAAACTAATAAATTTTGCCAGCTCACATTACGATAATCTATATGCATTGTATTTTTGATATTGTTTTTATCTTTGCTGTATTGTCAATTGCCTGATTTCCGTTTGCTCCAGATGGCGTCTCCCAGTTTACGTTTGACACAGCATAATGGTCAAAGTTATAAGCATAAGAATTATCTGAATGTGATTCAACTGATTTACTTCATTATTTTCCTGAATTCGTAGTCTAGACGGGAACGTTTTAGTAACTCTGACTGCCGTGCCGAAGGGCTAGGGTTCGAATCCAGAAAAGGCATGGATGAAAATTTTCTTTTCTTTCATATAGGAAGTAACGGTGGCCGCAATTTAGTGCCTCCGTAATAAAATGACCACTGCTTCTGGCCTTAGTTATGGCCAAAGCCTAAAATGGCTAGTGCCTGACAATTAGAAGAAAAAACCCGAAAGCTTTCAGGTTTTGTATTAAGCCGGAAGTTGCGTGTTTTTTCATTTACCCACATATAAACGTTTCGAGACCTGTTTGGAGAGCATGTGGGCTAACTCCATTTTGGGCTCAAAATATTTAATCTTTAGTATTTCCGATAGACAGTCTGGCGCACTTGAGATAAAAATGTTTTATTGCTTTTGCTCGCTTTCAAATTGTTGAGTTTGTTAATGAAAAATTCCTTAAAGTTTTACAAAATATGTAACATGAAATTCAAAATTTAAAATTCGGCGGACTTTCAGGTGCCCATATTCGGTTGGAGGATTACGTTTTTCAAAATTTAATGGCTCTAGGTACCGTTGCTTTTCGCAATGTCACAAACATGCGTATATTAAAGCAGATTTCTCATTATATAATTTATTTAAATATAATAAAGGTTGATAATATTTGGCGGCAACAATTTGAAAAGTGATTCAACTCTTTTAGTGATTCAACACAAAATGCCTTTTCCAGACTAATAGCACTTCTGGCCGATGTTCTTTGGGGTTAAAAAAAATTCTGAAATCAAGCGCATTTAATGCGCATTTTATTACAACCTTTGCATTAATTTAAAAGAATAAGGCATAGAGAAAAAATTTTATTATTTACATTAAGCAAGAAAACTAAGAAAGGAATTAATGACATTAATTCTATTTGAAGATACTACAGTTTCTTAGCATTATATACACTATTTGCTAATCTAAACTTATTCTCAGAACTAAAATATCGGAAAACTCGTTACCGACGTCATCACTGATTTTGATAGTTCTATTCAAATTCAAACCCTGGCTGGCTGGGATTTTCCTAATGTCTAACATGAACTGAAATTACTTTCC
>KK112879.1:123289-141866 GCA_000611955.2 Stegodyphus mimosarum
AGTCCGCCTATCAGTTCCCGAGCGGTAAAATCGCTAAACACTGGTAGTTCCGACCTGGGTTCGAATCCAGGCGAACGTGCTGGTTGCATGAACATTTTCGTGATTTTCCTCATATGTAACTTTATAGAAGCAGTTTCATTTAGAAAGTCTTACGCGAAGGCATCCCTCCATTTAGAGAAAACTGTCATTAATATTGAATTAGTGACAGAAAATAAATAAGGTAAGAGGCAGAAGATTTGAAGGACGGTTTTATAAAATTAAAATTTTCCTTTCAGTTTCAACGAATCTGTGGAAGCGAAATAAATTTTGATAATTCCGATCTTATCCAGTCTAAATTTTGAAACTGGTTATTATTTGATATTCGAAAGTCTTTATGAAGCTCAGTTCAAATTTGGTTTTAGTTTAAAGTAGTTGATTGTACTATTAATCCCTCAACATTCTATTATAAACGTATAGATTGTTAAATGATTAGACATGAGCGTCTCTGATTTATTGTTTTAGTTATTCTTTCTCAAAGTAAATCTTTCTTTAACAAGAACCTAAAGGGAGCGAAGAAAGAGTTAGCGTTAAATAATTCATGTTAACTGGAGACTGAAATTTTATTTTCGTAATAATGTTTTCCTCGCATTAACCATATATATATAGTTAAGATCATATAAATATCCCTTCTGGGATCTAAATTTTGCTCGTGTTAACCAAGTGTTCGCTTTAAGCGAGTTTGAATTAAGGGAGTTACTGTATTTCCAAAAAACGAAAATTAATTAATTTTCTTTGGCAATTCTTTTTTAACTATTTAAGAATTCTTTTTCATAGATTAAAGGATGTAGGATGGAAAAAGATTTAAACTTGAATGAAAGGCATTGGAAATCAATCCCACAGCAACTGCTTTTCGCTGTAAAATCAAGGATAGCAGATAGCTTTGATAGTGTTACGAATTTTGTACATATATAAATAATTTTAGTAAAATTATGTGTGAAATTGTAGTATTTCTTGCATATAAAGAGAAAATGCTCTGCCAGAAAAATAAGAATACAGGGGCAAGTGTATTTGTCGTTGGGTCAATGGCTATCTCGCTAAATTGACGAGATACCGCCAAGCTAGCGATTGTTTTGGAGACTAATTTTTGTCACAAAATTTGGCGAGAAATAAGCAAAAGTCGCCAAACTGGGAGACTATTTGGCAAACATTTTGGTCCGGTTCCTGTATAATGGGTATTGTAACTGAATAACTGTAATTGATCCTATATGTAACTGTAACCATATCCGGTTTCCATATTCCTTCCAGTTATTTCGAGAAGGGGAAGGTACTGTGCATTTCTTGGCGGCTGTGGGAAAACTATATAAAACTACAGAGATCATTAGTTTCTCAGTAGTTGTTTAGTTCAGAGGAGAATAAGAAGTATTGAGATACCTCCGCGTAAGTTTTGCTCTTTAGATGCGCTGTGCATTGCCTTGTGTTTAACATTCTTAGTATTTTGAAGTGTAACTACTGAATGTACTCTGTAATACCGAGAAGAGCTTTACTACTTTTGTGGAAAGTTCCAGAACTGTAAAGTGCTTATTTTGGTGAAATAAATATTATCAAGCTATCATCGATTCTGTGTGCATTCAGTCTACAGTGTGGTCCAGAATTATTGAGCTCATTTGACATTTGAATTCCGCGCCAAAAATGGACCTCATGTGAAAGTTACAACATTTAATGTTTGAAATTTTGTTGGGTAAAATTGTTTTAAATTGTCTTTCCAAGAAAACAAAAGTTATACGCATACCTTATTTTTTTCTTTTTTTTTTCCAAAAAAGAAATGCGATCAATATTTTGTAGCACCCTTTATTAGGAACCCGTACGCATGTAATAATTGTACTTAATTTTTTTGTCTGGGGGGGGGCGGGAAGCAGAAATTAAACCAAAACACATTTTTCACATTTACGAATTCTTATATTAGCGCTGAAATTTCATTTATAAAGCTTAATAAATCTGAATAAAAATACTTCTGTGCAATTTACGTCTAGGGCTGCGCAATGTATTTGTAGTTTATGTATTAAAAGTAGTTCAAATTATGCATTTTTTCCACCAACAGTCCTTATACATTACGTCACATTTTAGACTTCTTTATATCTGCTCTGGCATTTTTTACTGATTTATTTTTGATATAAATTAGGCGAATGTCATTAGTATCAAATTTCAGTATTCGACATTTCCTTTAATTGAGTAATCTGAGAACTTCTTTTCTTGTTATTAAGGTCTTTAAATGTCTTGTGCAAAAGGGAAGTATGACAGTTTCTTTACATTTCCACTTTTTCTCTTGCCCTGAAAAGGGGAAAAAAGTGTACTTGTTAATGCTGTAACCGTCGACCAAGCTTAACTAAATACAGTATTTTAGCATCTTAATATTATTGTGACGGCTATTGCAGGTTATTAAAAAATATGTACGCAACGAGGCTTACGTATTGCACTTCGGAAGCAGTTATGATTTTACTTTTTAAATTTGGCATTTATTAGTCCCAAGGGGCTTTGTCCCTGAAGGACTATTGTTTTCGTTTTGGGATTTTGCGTTGGAAACATCAAACGTCTGAATCCCTTTTCAAACTGTTGCCAACAAATCTTGCAGCCCTGGATTATATTTAAAGAAATTAAATAATGAAGAATCTGCATAAATGTATTTATATTTCTCCAAATGTGACAAAAAGACGGTACCTAGAGCCATCCAGTTTTGAGTAACGTACATTTCCACCCGAATATGCGAATCTGGAAGCCCAGATTTGGAATTTGAAATTTGTTTTATTAGTTAGTTCATATTTTGTAAAACATTAACGAATTTTTGATGAATAAACTCAAGCGGTTTAAAAGCGAGCAATGAATGGCAACACTACGGGAGGGAGGGGGGAACCTTTTTATTTAAAGGCGCTGAACTGTGTATCGGAAATTCTAAAGATATACTCATTTTAAAATTATTTTGCGATATTTCTTTTGAACTGAATTTTATTTTAAGTGCGAAGAACACATTTAATAAATAAAAGTAAGACACAAAACATTCAAAAATGCCCCTTTGGACGTAATTTAAAATCTGAAACCTTTCAGATTTTTTTTAATCCTTTTAGTTTTTTTTAATTCCCTTTTTGGGGGTGGGAAGTAGTTTTCTTTTATCTTTGCTGTCTACCTAGAAATACGATAATTTTGAACAATCTGAAAAATATTTTAAAACGGAATAGCTTGAAAAAGAATGTATTGAACATATTTCGCGAATCTTTCGTGAAAAATCACGTAATTAAGTATCTTTCATCAGAAACTATACCACTAAAAGGATATAAACTTTCCTATTAATTTCTAATTGCCTGATTTTATTTGGACGCATAAGAGGCCCATATTTACACTAATATTATTTCTGAAGCCTATATATATACATATATACTGATTGTTAATTAACTGATTGTTAATTACAGATTGTTAATTATCAAAAATATATGCCATTAAAAATTGAAATTTTTTTAGAAAATTGGGAAAAGTATTTTTGAGTAATGTTTTATTGTTAATAATGAAGTTTTAATTATGTTTGATATGTAAGCTTTGGCACTACCGTGCTTTTACGAATAGGATTCAGTGGGTTTCTGGTGTGCTACAGCTTCTGCATTCTTGCTTGTTAATTATAGTATAATAAAATTTGCAGCTAGATGGGCAGTTTTTTAAAACCTTGAAATACTATCGTACAAGTATTAACTTTCTAAAGAAACTTATATACACAGTCCAGTCACATTAATGTGACCATCTGTCAAAAGCCAGAATAACCACCTTTCGCAGAGCGGACTGCTGCGAGACGTGCAGGAAGAGAGTCACATAGGTCCCTGAAGGTGTTCTCTGGGATGTTGAGCCATGCCGACTCTAATGCCGTGGCCAGCTGCGCTAGATTACGCGGTTGAGGATCCATGGCGCGAACAACTCGATCGAGATGGTCCCACAGATGCTCGATTGGGTTTAAGTCAGGTGAGTTTGCTGGCCAGGGGAGGACGGTAAACTCATCCTGGTGCTCTTCGAACCACGCACGTACACTGGCAGCTGTATGGCACCTCGCATTGTCCTGCTGGAAGATGCCATCATCCTGAGGAAAAACAATGCGCATGTAGGGGTGAACATGGTCCGCAAGGACAGATGCGTACTTGTATTGATCCATTGTGCCTTCCACAATGATCAGTGAACCTAGAGAATGCCAGGAAAACATTCCCCAGACCATAATGCTCCCGCCTCCAGCTTGGACCGTTCCGGCAATGGTTGCAGGGTGGTTCCTTTCAGAGGTTTCACGCCTTATACGCCAACGTCCATCTGTCCGATGGAGCATAAAACGCGATTCATCCGAAAACGCAACCTGTCGCCACTCAGTGGACGTCCAGCTGCTGTACTGGCGTGCAAATTCTAGCCTTCGCCGTCGATGAACAGCAGTCAGCATAGGTGCACGAACCAGGCGTCTGCTTCGGAGGCCCAGACGCAGCAATGTTCGCTGAATAGTACTTTGGGAGACACTTTTGGTAGCCCCTTGGTTCATTTTGGTGGTCAGTTGCTCAACGGTAGCCCGTCTATCTGCCCGAACGCATCTCCGCAACCGTCGTTCGCCTCTGTCATCTATGGCCCGTGGTGCACCACATTTGCCACGTCGCTGATTTTGGACAGTCCCATTTTGCCATGCACGGTACACTTTTACCACGGCGGCACGCGAACAGTTCACAAACTCAGCCGTTTCGGAAATGCTTCCACCCTTGGCCCGAAAGCCAATGATCATGCCCTTTTGGAAGTCGGATAAATCGCTTCGTTTCTGCATTACGCCAACGATTGAAATGTTTTCCGAAGCCCTCACACACCCTTTATATACGCTCAACTGCACTGTGCTGCCATCTGCCTTCTGTGATTGGTTATTTAACTCTGACATGGAAAGTACGTGGTGGTCACATTAATGTGACTGGACTGTGTATATATATACATATATTACCTGCAACGTTTGAAATCCAGCATTCTATAGAATGCCTAGGTATATAATGTCTAAAACTAGCCGGCAATGTATGAAAAAATTCATCTTTCACACATTTCCTAGGCATTCTATAGGAATGCCAAATGACAAATCGGCAAAGTATTAAATACAGTTTCTATTCGTTTCGAAGAACCAAACTATTTACCAAAAGTTAATAAATGGTGTAAAAAGGCCAAAATGACTACTAAGGAGGAACTACGGGACTACTGGCTGCTGAATCGCTAGGATTGATGTTTGTAGAAAACAAAAATTACATTCATTTATACTTTTAAAGAAAGTGTCAATAATATACAGTATTACGTCACGGACGTTGAGCTATTTCCCGTACATCATGAAAACTCATTTGAGTACTGGACACGGACGATGTGACAGAATGTTGAAAGAACTTTCAACGGAATACAAAAACATTACACGTAACGAAATTGAACTGTACAATCACATTTGTGAGCCCTGCCAGAAAAAAAAATATTAAAAAGTGCATTGATGTGAAACTTATGATTTTTTCTGAATTTAATTTCCGTTGTCAGGTAGATCTTCTTGATTCCCAGTCTTGGCCAGATAGAAAATACAAATTTATTGTGTTGTACTAAAATCATCTCACTATTCTTTTTTCACATATTTCGAATAACATTTTTTAATGGCGCTCTTTCCTTAATTTTTCAAAATAGCATTCGTATTTTTGAGGAATGAACGTCTTTTAAATAACAGCCTTGTCATAACCTTTTTTTATACCTAAAGAGCATTTGTCATTCTATAGAATGCCTAGGTATTATATACAATGCCTAGGGAAGGTAAGTAATAATTTTCATATTTCATACTTTGCCTAAAATCGTCCGGCATTATATACAATGCCTAGACATTCTATAGAGCGTCGGAGTTTCATGCTTTGTCTGTAACATATATACAGACATATTAATTGCATTGTTGATATCCAAGAGCAACTTGGCAGCCGAGACAGATTAAATATTCATTTTGTATTTCATTTGACAGCTGTGGCTACAAATCACTTGGCATTCTCATCCTGCCTGCTTCGAAACTTAACACTTCTGATAGCTTTGCGGTAAGAAAAGAAGCAGCAATCAGTAGTCTACCTTCGCTGATGAGGAGAAGCAAAGTGCATAGTAATTCAATACGGAAGCTCATTAAGAAAAGGAAAGGTTTGGGTTCTAGAACAAAAAACTAGAAAATTCCGGTTCTCAAAATTTTGAGCCCCGAATTAACTACATCTTCATCGTCATTTAAAAGTCATATGATATCAGAAAAATGTATTACTATTTTTAAAATAAAGAGGGGAAGTACCCGAATTAAAATAAGGAATTAAAGGGCTGTTGCTAATTTAAGTTGTAACTTTGATTTACACACTTTTTATATAATATAGAATGTTCAAAATTACGAAGTTCTTTATTGCGTGCATTAGTCATATATGTGTATACCACATAACTTTTTGTCGCAGAGCAATTTGCTGCTGAAAGTTTTTATGCCATCTTTGGCTATTGGCTGCCGTTAAATTAAATATGTTTTTCTTATCTCTTGTAAATAACTAAGTTCTTGTTTTCACAATAAGCATAATCAATAAAAGCTTTAAAGTTTATTATTCTATTTCTCATTTCTTTCACTGTTTACTGATATTTAACTGAAGTGATATATTTCTGAAGCTTGAGAAATTTTTTATACTGTTTAAATGATCTGATGACGAATGTATGTCTTTTTGCTGGAAGTATCAAGTTGTCAGATATGTCTTCCTGAAGAAAATTGTTGCGCATGTTGCTCTAAAGTGGAAAAGATGTTTCGTTTTACAGTCATTATCCTCCAATAGTGCATAATGAAAAAGTCTGCCCATCGCACATTCACTCCCCATTTACGCTTAGCTCTGTGCTTTGATAATTCGACCTGGGTCCAGATCCCGGAAAACGCCAGCTATAATGACCTTTTCGTGATTTTTGTAATGTGTGATGTCAACACGAACCAGTTTTCTTTAAAAACTCATCCGTTAAACCACATATTTCCTTAGTCGAATAGATATCGTGTGCTTTAATCTAACTTAATCGTGTACTTTAATCTTAAACAAACCTAATCTTAAACAAACAAACTTTTCCATCAAATGATCAAAAATACATATATTCTTTCTGTTAGAGATCATCGAAGCTTATTGCTGGTTTTTGTAGCTTAAGGAATTTATTCCCACCGGCGAAGGGGATCAAAGTTCCAGTTACGCATATTTTTAGGCGCTGAGTATATATGTATATGTAATTTTCCATAACTTTGTAAACATATTTGCTTGCCGCCTAACACGGATACTGCTTAGCGTCGCTGACTGCTATACTGAAGGCTCGAATCCCGTAAAAGACATCGATGTTAGTAAATGTACAGTGTTGCAGAGGCATTAGGTTTTTTTGAAGCAGGAGATGTGAAAAATGCGCAATGCTCTCGCCGCAACTCGAACCTCTCTCGAATACACACCGAGTGTGCTGCATTATACCTCGAAGGCATGTTGGAAGGAGGGAGAAAATACCTTACATACACCCCCTTTTAAAGGGCGACTGGAGATTAGAGAATCCAATTGTCAAATCATGGCGGTGACGAATCATCGTCAACCACCTTAGTTCGGGAGCAACTCGAAGAGTTATTAGGTTTTTGAAGTAATAGATGTCATAAATATGCAATGCTCTCGCCGGAACTCGGGCCTGGATCTCTCGAATACGCAATGAGTGCTACCGTTGCACTATGAAGGCATGCTGGAAATAGAAAAAGAAAGGAGAAAATACTTTATATACTGCCCCCTTTTAACGGGCGACTGAGGATTAGAGGAGCCAACGTCCACCACCTTTTAGTTCGGAAGCCACTTGCAGAGTCGTTAGATTTTTTTGAAACAGGAGATGTGAAAAATGTGCAATTCTTTCGCCAGAACAACCAACCTGGACCTCTCGAATACGTGCCGAGTGTGCTACTGTTACACCGTGAATACATGCTGGAAGTAGGTAGGTAGGTTACGGAGGACGGGGATGCCTGGTGTCTAACAGAGGTAATCAGGCATGTGTCCCACGTCCTCCTCTAACTACAGCAATAGCTCCTTGGATCCCCACAAGTTCGGGAGTTTATTGAGGTTGTCAAAGGGAAGTACATGGCCTTGCAAGGGCGTTAGTAGAGTTGTATTACAGATTGAAGAGGTAAGCTGTGATGTTACAGATTGTAAGTACTTAAAATAGAAATACAAAAAGATATACGCATAAAAGCACATAAATACACATAAGCAAATGATACACAAGGCATGCCAGAAGTAGTGAGAATGGGGGCACTCTAAACATGCGGCGAGCCTTAAGTCCTCTCGAGAGAGTGACGGTAGGGGAAGAGAGGCGGAAGACCCGCGGAACCGTCCTCCAGAGAAGAAGACTCCCCTCGGACCCGCCCCCTCCTTCAAAATTAGAAGAGTAATTGAGAAAAGATCCACCCGCTTGAGGAAAAATTGGTGACGGAACTGAGCCTTGTCACTTATATGGTGTTCAAGGCTCTTGCCAGCGACATATGCAACCTCGATCCTTTGTCACGATGGATTTTCAGGCTTGCCCTGATCTGATGTCACTGTCGATTGGTTGGGATAAGCCACAATCATATTCGCTTAAAATCATTGATTTGTTTACATTTTGCTAACATCTCCACCATTTTATGGCCATGAAGAAATATTAAAAGTGAAATCATTTTTGTTTCTTCTCAGAGTAGCAACGTTTCGGAAAAAAAAAGACATCTAATACTAAGAATACAGTCGATATTAGTAACTAATACAAACTTGCCATTGAACATTTAAGTAGCAGCTGTTGCTACAACCCCATCCTTAAAAACTGTTTACCAAATAGAACTGTGAAAACTTCTATTAAATAATCAAATGATATAATGCAGCCACTATCAAATACTTTAGTCTTTAGATAACTACTATTATGCACTATTTTTTCGCTACTTACTAGCTAGAATAAAAGAAGTTTAGAGGCAACGATTAGAATATTTGTACGATGCTGTACTGCCAAAACTCTTAGAAATAATATTGTTGCGTGCGTAAGGGTTCGTTATGGATTGAAAGCACAAGTCGTTAAAAAGTTAAAAAAAATTTGTTCCTTCCACGAGAAATAAATCAAAATGCCGAAATATTTCTTCAGAAATATTCTTACAATAACACAATATCTCAAAAGTTTAGCAAAACTCAATTCATAAACAGAGAAACTAATTCTATCTCACAGTGAAGTCGCTACAATGAATAACAGCATTAAGTAAACAAACAGCAGTTTGCTTTAAACAGCTACAACTACAACTGAGATGAGGTGTTTCAATTCGGCTTTTATAAGCTTTTTAATTATTCACTAGAACAATCTCGATTTTTTAAGATTTTTCTGCATGGCAACCGTAATTACGAGATATTTATTTATTAAATATTAAATGCACGCGCTCTTTTAATTTTATTTTTCCGACGTTGCTTTCTCTTCAAAAATCGTCTGCGTTGCACAGAAAAAATAAAGCAATTTTAATTGCAATTCTAAATAAACAACCAAATAAATATGAAATCCGTAGCAATATGATTTTGCTTTGTTTTAAATTGTGCAAAGTATGCAAAGTAACATGGAATCATTGCTGAGAATGAAATATTTAACTAAGATATCAAAATGTACACGTGTCAAAAATAACCTAAAGTGAGGTTCACAAAAGCTGTTAATAATAAAGAACTTGTTTACAATTCAAGGAATGGCGTTTAAAGAAAGATACCAAATTTAAGTAATGTATTATTCAGTGGCTTCAGGGCAAAATTTCTCAAATGCGGGTTAAGGAGAACTAATGAATTGTAGTCGAGTTGAATACGTGATAATAAAAAAATGTGATAAATAAAAGGAACTTTCATTTAACAATGCAAGAAACCTACTTTAAAACAGTTTGTTCAAGTTCTACTTTAGGAAAAAAATAAATAAGTAAGTAAATAGAAATGCAAAGAAGTCGTGCCGAGCGGCAATCAGCATCTAAAAAGATGATTCTACATGGTCAAAATACAAGCCAAAGGTCGGCGTCCTTTTTGAAGCCACAAGCCCAACAGCTGTGGATTTTTTGTTTGCAAAGCAAACATGGAGCTTTTCTGTAGATTTTAATCATTAATATTGAAAATGAATGAAGTAGGAAGACATTTCCTAGTTACTTCCTTGTACGAAGTAAAGTATTGTAATCTCAAAAATTTTCGTATATGATATTTCAATAGAAATATCCATCTTAACAACTCTCGAATGCAATTTAACAATGTTTTTGCATAACATGTGTACGTAAGGACAGAATAAAGAACTCTCTTCCCCAAAACGGTTTACAAAAACGATTTAAAATGGATTCAGAAGAAATTTTTTTAGTGACGTCTGTACGTACGTACGTATGATTATTCTGCATGACTCAAAAAACGAGTAGCCTTAGAAAGTTGAAATTTCGTATATAGGACTTCTATAGCATGTAGTTGTGCAGCTCCCTTTTTGCTGCAATCGGCTGCACCAAAAATATATAAACATATATACCAACTCTGTTACTCGGCTCTGTTTTTTTTATTCTTATTTATTAGTAAATTGTGCATTTTTTTGCTTTAAAAAGGATTTAATTATGATGTTCTTATCTTCCGGTTAAAGTTTTTATGCCTTCAGTTAATCTGCATGCAATAGTTTTAGAATTATCAACACTTTAAAAGTTGTTGCTAAGCCTAATTTTTTATCATAGCAGCCATATTTGTTTACATTTGAAACATAGCAGAATAGTCTTTTTGCACCTTCAGTGTCTTTTTGCCGATTGGGGCCAAAAGTTAACTTTTTCCTTTTGCAAAAATCTGCCTTCTCACCTGCTGGCCAAATCGCTTTTGCGTAGAAACCGTCATTTTAATTGTAAAATGTGTATTTTTTTAATTGTTTTAACTATATTTGGTGTTTTATGTTTTTCTATATTTGTCAGTTTTTAATGAAGATACACTCACGTTTGTGAAAATTGCAACACCAAGAAAGAATCGTCATAATTGAATGCAATTTAATACACAGTTGAGTGGTAGTGGTACAAATAAATGATTAAATGTTCAAAGCAAACAAACAAGAACAAGAGATCAGAATCAGTATTTTGTGTGGCCACCACGCGCCGCAATAAGTGCTGCTACACGACGTGGCATGGAGTCAAACAAAGTTTGAATGTCTGACTGAGGAAGAGCATTCCATATCGTTTGTACGCGTACCCAAAGTTCGTCTGCAGACGCAACAGGACGAGGATCACGAGCAAGACGCCGACCAATGACATCCCACACATGTTCAATTGGCGACATATCCGGGGAACACGCAGGCCAAGGAAGAAGCTGTACCTGCTGCGCTGCAAAGAAGGATTTAACAATCCGAGCAGTATGAGGGCGGGCATTGTCCTGTTGAAATACAGCGCCTGGCAAGCTTTGAAGGAAGGGAACAGCTTCGGGCTGTAGAACTTCACGGATATACCGGTTGCTGTTCAGATTGCCCACAATTCGTAGCAATTGAGATCGTCTATGATATGCTATGGCGCCCCAGACCATAACTCCGGGTGTTCGTCCACTGTGGCGTTCGATAATGCACTCCGGAAGGTGGCGTTCACCGGCATAGCGTCTGACACGAATGCGGCCATCATGGTACCACAAATTAAAGCGGGATTCGTCAGAAAACACGACATGCTGCCAATCAGCACGCCAGTCTCTATGCTGATTGGCCCATTGTAGCCGCAGGCGGCGATGGTCGTGCGTTAGGGGGATCCTGTATAAAGGAGTCCGTGCGCGCAGTCCACACTGCAGCAGACGTCTACGAATTGATGAAGCACACAATGAAACACCTGTAGCTATTGACCACAGTGCTGCCAATTGTCTAGAGGAAGCTGTACGGTCCGTCCGCGCCATGCGGACCAGGTGTCTATCATCGCGAGCTGACGTCACATTTCGGGGTCCACTCCCGGATTTCCGAGTTGTCCGACACTCGTCCGTCCACTGCTTCCAAACGCGCATCACTGTGCTGCTGTTACGCTGCACACGAGAGGCTACTGCACGATACGACAATCCAGCTTCACGAAGGCCGATGATTCTCCCTCGTTCAAACTCTGTAAGTTGTTCAAATCTCGCTCTCTTTCGTCGACGAGGCATAAGTACAGATTGAGTTAACGTTTACCACTAGCAGATAACCACCGATAACCATACACGCCTCGCTACAGCAGCCGTCTAATTCGGATCCATCAGCCGTTCAGAGGGCGCTGCTCAGCATACGCATGCGCTACGGATTTGCAATTCTAATCATTTGCATATGATGCGCTACTTTGCATTTCCTGAAAATTTCAGCTCATTCGCGTAAGTCCTTCATGGTGTTGCAATTTTCACAAACGTGAGTGTATTTTTGTATATTTCTCTGCCACGACGTGAGAATTGAATTAATTGAGTGAGAAACGTTTCTCTAATTAAATGCGAGGAAATACGTTTAAGTGAAACTGAGCGGAAAATGCGTGTAATTTAATATTTCGTATAAGGAAGTGATGTGGTGTGCACATCAGACTGGCTACAAAAGTAAACTTTCAATTTTGTGCCCCGAAAAATCTACTTTCTTGCCGGCTGGCCCAGTTGGTTATTTTTGCTTAGAAACTGTAATTTTTTTAATGCAAAAATTTTTTAAATTGTTTTAACTGTATTTGTGCTTTATATTTTCTATAGTGTTCAATTTTTAATAAAGATATTTTGAGGTTTTATGTTTGATATTTTAATAACAGATATTTTGAGGAGCCCGTTTTGACGCTGGAGTGTAAGTGGAGCCTCAAGTAATTCACATACGAGTATATGGAATTATATTTTTCCACATCGTAAACGACATTTTTTTGTCTGGAGCACATTGTATTCCAAGTTTGCCTTTTTAAAACGAACACAGGTTGAAGTAATTTTCTTTTAAATGTGAAGAAATTGTCAAGCAGGAATCTTAAGAAACTTTTCTTAGAAGAATAAGAATAAAAGATTCAGAATTCTAAAACATAGTTTTTTTGAACTGCAGCTATATATATATAGGGATAAAAAATTTTGGGATATTATGAAAAATGGTATTTACATTTAAAAATCATCAAATAAAAATGTATTCAGACTGCAGAAGACACGTAACTCTTTGTGCCACCGTAAAAAGTGTTTTTTTCTTTTTTGGAGAAGATACAAAGATTGTAAAAATTAAGTTTAATCAGATGCGCGTCTCAAAATTTTTTAACGTTATTTATTTATGGCTCCTATAGAATAAATGATTATCTTCAATGGAATTTTAAAATAAATGGGATTTTTGTATTTCGAGAAAAAAAACGGTTTGATTAAAAAAAAACGGTTGCTGACGTGATGGACTTTCTTTTCGATGTGACTTCCTGGTTTTATTCCTTTTATGCCAAAAAAATAAAAAACAAACTCAAATAAAAATACAATTAGTCGAATTATTGCATACCTAAAAAATCAAGCTCCTTCAAGCAAAAAATGCGCTTTGAACATGCATTTTTAATGTGAATGTGAAGCACTGGTTAAATCATATACAATCTGTTTGAGAGACTTTTTTTAATATTCGTAAATTAATTATGAAAAGTAAAGTGAATAAAATATGTCCTTGACATTAGAATGAGTATATTTTTTTCCAGTGCCAGTCTGAGATAAGATTGTAATATTCTGTCTCTGCTACTCCACATAAACTACTTCTAACAGATTCTACAATGAACATGGCGAATTCTCGCACAAATGTGAATAAACACCAGCACAGAAGAAGGGTGAAAAGTAACCCTTTATTAATTCGAAGTTTAACAGAAAGATACGATCTTCGTGCGTTACAAAACACAGTCAACTTGCGGTGGGAAACTTAAATGCAGAATATATTTCAAGACGCATCTAAAATAGAATATTTCTCGATTAGCACGTTAATTTACATCTAACAGGTTGACTCTCAAAAACCTAACACTCTTGACGATAATCCGAAATGACCAGTAGGCTTACTAGCGTAACAGCAAGGTACCAACGAAACGTGCGCTGGTTAGCGAAAACCTGCTCTGAATAAACTCAGAGTTTTTCCTCGTTTAAATATTCACTTTAAATTTACATCCTGGCGAAAAAATACAAGGGGAAGTTCAGAGGTTCGGGAAAGGTATAAAACTTAAAAGAAATTTGTTATGCAAAATAAGGGAAACCCTACAATATAATGTTCAAAACTTCTTTTTAAGCTTTCTGAAGTTAAGTGTGCTATATTTGACGACATTATCTTAATACTTGTATTTTTACTTTATCAGCATTTCATCACGCAAAATGGCAAATTAGTTTTGTATCCGAACTTGATATACCGACAACTTGTTGCTCTCTTTCAAAATTCTTCGTTTTGTGTTTCAGTCGCCGCGTTCCGATACAAGATCACTGGACAGACGTTAAATTTAGCGCGATGTCCGCACTGCCTGCTTTAATGAAAAGCGTCAGTCCAGGAAGTACACTGCGCAGGAAAAAAAAGGGGGGGACAGTTCTATATCTCCCGTTCTACTGGCCCGATTGACGAAATTCAAATTGCGTTTTCCATGTCTTGAAAGCGCGACTTAGGATATGTATTAGATTTATATACAGAATTGTTCTATTACAGGCATTATAACACAAAATCGGACTTTTGTGAAATCACATGCCAATTTTTTTTTCATACTTCGATTCTACGACTCAAATTATGCCAAACTGCCAAGCTTTGCAAAAACTCGCAAGAGTAAGTTTAAAAAAATTAGCTCTCAAAATTTTAGCTCCTTAATGTTAAATCAATTTAGCTATGTACTTATTAATATCACTTTTTTTTTACACTTACTTGATTCCTTGTTTCACAGTTCGAAATTTAGGGTCACTCCAAACAAAATTCACCCATTCTTTATGATTTATTTTTAAAATTTGTATTTTAAAATAATTTTTATAAATTTTTGGAAAAAAAATTTGAATTATAACATATAAAATTTTTACAATCAACTTGAAGTAGATGTATTTCTAAGTATACCTACAAAAAGTTAGAACTTTTTTTGATAAGTTTCGAAGCTACACATGAATTTATATATTGACGCGTTTTCAAATTTGGCATATTTGTTGAAAGCGATAATAACATCTAATGTGGCTTACGCCCTTTACTGAAACTATTTGAAAGAAGAACGATGTGACTTTTTTCCCGCTTATGCACAATGTAAAAAGGTTGGAACAATGTGACTTTTTTTCCGTTCCATTACAATGGAAGGGATAGGAAAATAGATTTGCCGCGTATTAAGAAGTTCGCCAAGTGAATTATTCTTGGCGCAAACTGAAAAAAATTCCCCAAATTAAATTTTTAAATTTCTCCGTAAATTTTGCACCAAATTTTATAAAATTTAATATTTAGGCATAATTTGAGTCGTAGAATCGAAATATGGAACAAAAATCGGTATGTTATTTCAGAAAAAGACCAATTTTGTGTGAAAATACCTATGTTAGAATAATGCTATATATAAATCTAATATATATCCTAAGTCGCGCTTTCGAGACATGAAAAATGCAATTTGAATTTCGTTAATTGGCCTAGTAGAACGGGAGATATAGAGCTGTCCTTTTTTTTCCCGCAGTGTCCATTCATTTTTGTTAACTCCATATTGTTGGAGCATTTGTTTTGATAAGTCTGAAATATCGGAGCATCACTAACTATTGTTAGTTCTTCGTTTAGTTGAATTTAATGTTAATAAATATTCCTGATTCAAAATCACTACAGTATGTCAACTTTTTTATTGGTTTAAATCGGAATACGTCACGATACCCTCCCTCACATTTATTTACCGAATAAACTCCTTTCTGCATTAATAAGGTCAATGAATATTACAGACTTAAGACTGTTTCTCGGCTTTCTTCCAGATGCTTACTGATAGTCTAAGATTATCATAAAATTAGTAAAATTTTCTTGAATTTCTTTCAGGTTCCTGCTCATTTAGCATATAATTATCATGGATTGCAGAGTTTTCTTGGATTTGCTTCAGATGCCTATAGATGCTCTGTGATTATATTAGGCAGGATTGTTATTTCTTTCACGTACCTTGTGACAATCTCATTACGATTGATTTCGGAACTTTTTCTTTGATTTATTTCGGTTACTTCTCATTTTCTATGAATATCAGAGATTTTGGAGTGTTTTCTCAGGCTTCTTACAGGTACCAGTGAATGTTCCGCGATTATCATAGATCAAGGAGGGTTTTCTTGGGGTTTTGTTTCATGTATCTTCTGACATTCTCTGATTATTAAAGATTTCGGAGTGCTTTTTTCCTATAATATCTATACAGTTGTACTCCTATATCCGCGAATTTGAAATCCACGGTTTTAGTTATCCGTGGTTCATAACAAAAAGAAAAGTCCTTTGAAATTTCAAAATGGACACCAAAGGATTACTAGCCTATGGCCACCATAGCTAGCCTCTTCAACTTGTCTACTAACTAATCTATTAACGCCCTTGTAAGGCCATGTACTTCCCTTTGACAACCTCAATAAACTCCCGGTGCAGCTTTGTGGGGCTCCAGGGAGCTATTGCTCTAGTTAGAGGAGGGCGTGGGACACATGCCTGTTCACTTCTGTTAGACATCAGGCGTTCCCGTCCTCCGTAACCTACCTACCTACCAGCCTATGAACAATTGTGAACCACCACCACTGATTTGCGAAATTTTATGCACGTGCATACACTTTCATAAGGATGTAACCAAATAGAAGGGGGTGATAAAAGTGGGTATCTTCGGAACCTCATGTGTGCTTTTAAGTAACTGAAGCTCCTCAGAATTGTGCTTGTCTTAATTGATCTTTTCCCACACGATTGGTATCAAAATGTCAGCAGAGATTCTTGGCTACCAGTGATAATTTCTTCTATGGACGCAGTTTTTCTGCCTATTAAATTTCTTTCATCTTTGCTTTTTATAATATTTGTGTTCTAATTATAGATATTCTGTCGCTGCTGTTCAGTAATTGAGTATTTACGATACAAGGCTTCTAGCGTGTGAGCAGAGACGTCTTGTTCTTCTAAATTTAAGTCTTGATGTCTTATCAGTTAGTAAGGAAGCAAATATTTCAAAGAGTAAATGTTACATAATTGTATTAACAACACATTATGATATAAAGTGAATAGTGTACATTATATTTGATCACTATTTATTAATATTGATAATGTCTTACTGCACCAAATTTATGAATTAAAATTTCACCGAATTTATATATACTATTTGGATATCCTGTTCTACATAGCTTTCCTTATTAGCCACGGTATGTCTTGAAATGAATTATCCACGGTTACCGTGGTACTATTATATACTGTTAATGTGAAGAATATATGATGCATATCTGCATTCCTTTCCAATAAACGTAAGGTTACTTAGAAGACAAGGTTACTTATTAAGTTACACAAGGTTACTTATTAGATTACTTAGAAGCAGGAGATATTGAAAAATGAGCAATGCCTTCGCCTGGAATAGAACCACGGACCTGTCGGTTATGCGTCGAGATTACTTACCACTACACCACGAAGGCATGTGAAGAAGGCGGCAGAAATATCTTGTAATGATGCCATTACCATTTCATTGTTAAATATTTTAAAGCTGCTCCATTTTTTCCGCACACTTTTGAATAATTTGCGACCATGTTTCACATAAAAGTAATCTTTTCGCAGAAATGAATCTTTCCGCCATGGTTTTCGATTCTTCATAATTCTCAATAATGTATTTAAATTTCTGTAGTCTCTTATTTCAAATAGGGAATGCGGGAGAGAAGGATAAAAAAAGTTTTAGAAAATCTGATTCAGTCTAGAAGTAATTGTTGAATTAGCGAAAGTCATATCACCTCAGACGTTTGAGATTATTTATGGAATTCGAGGTATTTTTCTGACATACGCAACCAAGGTACTGCTACGATCGGGAACTGACTCTCGCAATCCTGAAAACGTGTTCTCTGCTATTAAAGCATTTGCATCTTCCTTAATTCTGACAGCTGCCTTCTGGAAACATCTGTAATCATTTCTTGATATGTGCGTGGTCCCCGTTTAATTCCCAGTACCTTTTATTTTTGACAGAACCTCAGGATCGTGAAGGTATTTGGCGCCTATTGGGCCAGCCACGTGCGCATTTTAACTACTCAGCCTGTCTCATTGGGATATTGAGAATTTCTTTTTTAACTTCACTTGGGCAATTAGGAGGAAAAAAATCTGTACATGTATAATCTGTTTCCAGGTTCGTTGGATTTACTTCCTAGGAGTTAACGATGCAGAGAACCGATTTGTTAGAATGCGTAAGGAACTAATGAAAATACGTATAGATAAATTTAGTTATGTAAAGGGCTACTGAACTTTTCTTTCGTTTTCATTTAGAAACGTTTTCAGATATAATTGCGAATGAAATTTAGCTGGATTTTTTAATCTTATAAGTTCTTTTATTTATAAAGTTTTTACTTATCTATTTAAGTTATTACGTTTTTTGTTTAAATTATCGTTTAGTTATTAAAAATGATTTAATCTTTTAATTATTACAATTATTTATTTAAGTTTATTAAAT